>CAUYQG010122187.1:0-17445 GCA_963574415.1 Tarsius wallacei | reverse complement strand
ACAATGGAATACTACACAGCCATAAAAAAGAACAAAATCATGAACTTTGCAGCAACCTGGATGGAACTAGAGTCTATAATACTGATTGACCTCTCACAGAAACAAAAAACTGAGTATCACATGTTCTCACTCATATAGTAGACCTTGATCATCCAACATATTACCACAAGAAAATGACTGACAGTGGTGGGAAACTATGGGGGGGTGGGGGAGGGTGATGGGATTAATGGTAGTAAATATCTGCCTGGGGACGGGAGAAACTTCCTATCAACAAGGGTGCCTGAACGAGGCATATTTGTACACCTAACCCTTAACTGTAACCCACAATATCATAATAAAAAATATTGAATAAAAAAATTATGTGTAGGAAGACAACTCCAGTTTGATATTTTTGTATTCTCTGATGGAGTTAAGTTTCAAGGATGCTAGCCGTCTTGACTCATTAAAAGTGAAAAAAGGGAGGGGGAGGAAGAAACAGAGTACCTAATTGATTTTGTCTGGAATGACTTGAGTTCAGCCCTTACTTTAGAGAAAGAATTTTGAGTACTCCTTGGTTACTTTTAGAAAAAGGTCCTTGAGTATAGAAGGGAATTGATTACTAGAGAAAATTCTAGACTGTAATGTAAATTTAAATGAACTGAACAGCACCAACTCTGGCACTTACTAGCTAACCATTTAAACTTGAGTATGTCACTACCTCCCTGAACTTCTGATTCTTCACATTTTCTAATGGAGTTAACCCCTGATTTATTTTTGTCATATATTAGAAGTGAGAATTTATAAGTAGTAAAACATGTATAGAGACAATGTAGAGAGAATGTCTAACATAAAGATAATTATTATTTTACACATACTAGCAAATGAAATCTTCAATCTGTAAAAAAATACCTAAGTGCAAACACCTAACTTGTAAAATTGTGAAAATAAATAGCTAATCATAAAAGCATGAATAAGTTACTCTAACGACTCTAAAAAAACCAGAAACTGCTACAAAGAGCTGTAGTAAGTAAAATGAAGTAGGCTATAGATATTAATAGGATCTAAATGTTAGTTATTTAACTTCTAATTATTATAATAAAAAGCTAATTCTTATAAATTGCAAGATGGAAAAGGTTTAACTCTCAAAATATCTTTAATGAGGCCCAAATAAAAGTAACTTGGTACAAGGAGCTCCAGGGACAATGCACAAGCACAATGTTACACAAACACAGTTATGCCACTCAAAAGACCATATTGATAATTTGCAGCAATCTGCCTATACGCAGACGGAGACCATGATTCTCCATGATTTCACAGTGAGTTCAGTCATGGTAGACACCAACACATTCTCAGTTAAGGAGATGAATATGTAAATGTTAAGCATAATTTTCTGGTCAACCAACAGTTTTTGCTATGATTTGCACTCCTGACAAATATTGATCAGCACATAAATCAGAAATATAAGGGAGTCCAGATATTTTTTGACATGAATAAAGTAGAAAATTATTAGTGAAGTTTTGAAAAAATCATTAAAATAAAATTTATATTGGGCTGAGTAAGCTGAATGTGTAGTTGAGGATCACACCAACACACAGGGTGAGACACATTTGGCATAATAGAGAAAAAGAAATAAAGTCTAAACATATGCTCTCAGTTGAAAATTTCAATTAATATAAACTTTTTAGACGTTAAAACCAACATTTAACAGAAATTATATTTAATCTAATTCTATTTACAAAATTTGATATTTCTATTACCTATGAACTAGGCCTGCTTCAGTACTCTCTGAAATTGTACATCTCTAATTATCTATACAGTTTAAGCTGGAAGAGAAAAAGATGGCAATGATAGTGGTGATGGTGGTGGGGTTCATGTAAAAAAGAGAATAGGGGAAGGAGAAATAAAAATATTAATTATAGAGAAAATCTTAATTATAGAGAAAATCACCAAGGTAAGTTTTATAAATATAGAAGAAAAATAATCTTATCTCCAGTCTTCTTTATATTTCTCTCCCAGGGAATTTGGAAGATGGATATTCTATTGCACAGAATTCCAGTTAGACAAAACACTTATTAAATGTAAACCAATATAACAAAATTCACTCTTCAGGTGTTTAATAGTATACTAGTAGGACTCCCAATTAATGAGAAAGGAGAATTTGTAGTGATTATCTGGTTAAGGAGTTCTTAGCCTCGTTAGAATCACAAACATATTTGACAATCTAAAGAAAGCTAAAGACTCTTTCTCCAGAAATATGCACAGGTTTTCATGCACACAACACACTGAACATGGTAACAATAGTCTCAGAAATCAACTCTGATCTGGGCCATTTAAACTACTCAGACAAAGTTGAATTGTAAAAAGAGATTGTTCAGCCTTAATCCAAAGAACTAAAATCTGTTGTAATTGCTTACTTGAATTGTATTGCAATCTACTGACAAGAATGTAAGATTTTACAGCACTCTAACAAGATTTTTGTTTTTAACCCTTGAAACAACTCTTCATGTTAATATAAGTTCATTTATAAATGAGAAAAAAAAAATTCAGAGGGCTAAATTACTTTCTTTTTCTTTTTTTAAAAATTGCTTTCTTAATGTCACACATACATGTCAAAGGTCAAGTACAGAACCCATGAACTGTGATAACAGTTCTAGCTCTTTCCCAACCATATCATAATCTAATTTCTATGTCAAAAAAAACCCCCAAACAAATGGTGTGTACTTTATGAGGGTGGACAATTTAAAATGGCACAAAACAAACCCAGTTTTGTACTATTAAAGGAAAACATTTTTCTTTCATATCATCAGCTGTTGGTTTGTTATGACCATGTGAACAAGCTGGGAATCCAGAGCTTTCCTTCTTGAGATTTTGTCAGTGTTAAGCCTTTGCTTTCATCTATTCCCATTTACTGTGAATGACACAAAAGTCAGAAAAAGTCACCACTTCCTTAGTCTCTCCACATTATCCAGGAATCATATAGAAGCTTAAAAGGCATGTTTTATTCTCTTCATTATGTAATGAATGCTCAGAATTTATTATACAAGAGATCCTTTGATTCTTCAGAAACAAGTGCTTTTTGAAGCTCTGATAACTGAGTGTTTAAAAGAGTTCTTCCAACAGAGGCCAGTTGGTCACTCAGCACACATTTAAAGTATCTACTTTGTACAGCTCCTTTTTGGGCCTCCATAATACTGCAGAACTCACAGGGAGGAAGGGATGGGAGACAAGGAGGAGAACGAGTCCACCACCCTCCCCCCCAAAAATTGCAAAGCAAAAGCAGCACAAACAAGGAGATGACACTACTTCCCTTTGAGAGACCACATGCTATGGAGGAAAAGAAATTTTATCTCATGAAGTCTGGGATGGAGGAGGAGGTGGTGAGGCATAGACAGGTAATTGATGTTTAAGTTGAAGACATAAAATAATAAAGATTAAGTTCTAAATTTTATACATTCAACATTTTTTGTTGGAATTTCAAAACCACATAGAAGATGATCAAGTTTACTCTGAGCCCAGCTATAAAGATTCCACTGAAATCTGAATAGGCATCTCATCTCCCACCAAGGGTGGATAAAATGCAATGCCTGAGTGTTGAATTAATTATGTGGAAAATTTGAACAAGGACTGCTTCCTCGAATTTTCCCAAATCCATAAACATTTCTGGAAAATACTGAGCTCTACATTTTGTGGAAGATGGACTGAATTCTGAATAGCCAACTCTCATTTAAACATTCACTTTCTTTTGGTTTGAGAAATGTAATTTCTCAGGTTATTGCTTGCATTGATTATTAACTTAGTATACCTGGAGTGGCTGCAACTGAATTTGCTTCTGTATTTTTGGGAATGATTTGTGGCAACTTATCAATGGAAGCATGGGGAAACTGACTGGTCAGAGAACCATTTGTGAATGATGTTTTCTCCTGACACTTTTTACACATCAGTGCTCAAAATTAATGAAATTTTAGAAGGACATAACAATTAGGAAAAAAGGATTGTAAAAGATTTTAAATAAATTGTATCAAGCATAAAACATGTTAGCAGAAAGTATAATTAATAAGAAGTGAAATGTAACACCACCTTAAAATAGAAAGCAGAGTCCCCTTGGAAACAACACATGGGGCTAATGCAAAAATCAATGTTCACTGTGCTGGTTGCTTGCAAAATTACACAATTAATCCTGTGTAAACTAACCTATCAGCAATGCACACTGCAGGGTTGCTGATAACTATTAGGCTGCACAATGTATTAAAGAAAGAGAACTTTAATGAGATCCCATGAGAATCTAAAGATTTAAATCATTTTTTTCTCCCTAAAAGAACATTTTTACTTTACTTAACGGACATTACTTTTCATATCTGATACACATATGGCCAAATCCACCATTAAATCAATCATTAAGAACCAGACGACATTCTATGTTGAGTTTAAAATATGCTATTGAGCTGATTTCAAAGTAATAAAGGATTTAGAAATCTACATAAAATGCCATTTTATCTTCCTCATGGAGTTGATAGCAATCTATCGCTGTCCTCTATTACTGGACTCTCACAGAGGCTAATGAGCCATTATAAAATTGCTGCGTTAACATATTATATACCATGTGAAGATTCGTGGTGTCCTGTGCATTCCATTTATGTTAGTTATGGTCTGCCTTATTACACAGGAAAAAAATAGAAATAAAGTAATCATTTAGGTATAGTCAATTTAAAATTATTTCCAGTTATGCATGCATATATATTTACCCTGAGTATATGTAAACACATCTGCATCCATGTACAAGTATCTCATTGAACACTGAATATCTAAATAGAAAAGTACGCACAGTTTAAGCAAAAAAATTTAAAAAAATCAACATTAGTGGTTGAAGTAATTCTTTAAAGTTTTTGTTCTTTTTTATTTTTTCTTCCAACACTTAGATGGAATGCAATCCCATCCAAAAACATGCCACCTGGATAGGGACTAAAAGATTCTTCAAACACTCCCTTGTGTTTTCATCACATACTGAACTGAAATGAAATTTCCCTGGAAAACAAATCATATTATTATTAAAACTATATAACCCCATATATAGATAATTAAATTTGATCTTAACTTCCTCTGAGTCCTGATTTTTCAGTCCCAGCTAGAGTCTTGTTATATAAGGACTACATCCATTCAGGGATTGTTTACCTCTATCACAAAGCTGTATGCCAAAATAAATGGATGGATGAATTGGTGATGGATTGACAGATAGACAGTTAGACAGAAAGACACGTAGATAGATGTATAGATAGATGTGCGCATTAATTGCAATAAGCACAAGAGAGAAAAGAAAAAGAGGGGTGCTGTCATCTTCTCACAGTCTCTCTTGACAGATCTTGGCTTGTTTTGTTGGCTTTGGCTCTGCTGCTGGAAGCACACAGAGCAGAGTGCTGATACTGTAACAAAATCACTAATGGGAAGCTGAAAGCAAAAAAGCAATGAGTGCCAGCATCTCAAGGAGTAGGAAGATACAAAAAGTAGGAAGAGGCAACAAGAAGAAAATCCATGAGGACAAAAGAATGTAAATGGGCAAAGGAAAACAATTTACCCAAAAAGCTGAAGGCTTCTGGTAATAAAGACCGCCAACATTTCTCCTCTGATATGTCAGCATGAAAGCTGTAGCAACTGTCCACACATGCTATTGTCTCCAGAATTCAGCTTATTTCCCATCACTTTTGATCTCTATCCATTCCTTTTGTATTTGTTCTCCACACATCATCTACTGTCTTTCAAAATGATATGAGCCTTTTAGCCCTTATTTTCATGTGAAGGGAATGGAGGATCCTCAAGAAAAGATGTTTTCTGTTTGTGTGTTTGTTTTCTCCCGTTAGCTCAGAGGAACAATACTGTCCCATTTAATGGTAAGAACTGGCACTGATATTTCAGAGCATCACAGAAGCTTGCACACAGGTGTAGTGCTATGCTAGACTCCAACTTTCGGTCTCCTTCACAAGAATAAGATACCATTTCCCATTTCCCTGTCTTTATTCTCATAGAGTTTGTCTATAAAATCATTCAGCAAAAAACATAAAAAATGATTTACACAATTACCCACTGTTTGGTTTTAGTAGATGGTTATTCATGGGCGGTGATTATTAAAGTAAACATAAGAGACCCATGAAGTAGAGAGGAGGCAGGTAACATTTATGCTCTTTTAAAACCCTGGTAATGTCAACACCTGCTACTTTCTTGTATGGCAAAAACATTCATTTTACCTATAAAGACTTCTGGTGAAGTTATGTACCTGAAATAACAGGCATAGATTAACTTGTCATGCATTTTGGCTTTCAACAAAAATATTCCTGGTTTTAGCAAGAAAATATTTTGAAAAGGACTAAGACACCCTTCTTTTTCTGTTTTCAAAACTCTCCTCTATGAAGTCTATTCAGAAATGAATTTCTCTTTACCAAATTGCCTGTTAAACATTGGAAAGAGAGGAAGAATTTTGGAAAATGAGAGGAAAAATAAAAATTATAGGTACTATAGAGTAAAAAAAAAAATTTCTCCAAGAAGTCATGGAAATATTTTCACTTCTTTTAAAGTGCATATAAGCACAAATCATCTCCCTCATATCCTATTCTTGACTATTCTCCTCTTGATTTTAGTCATCTAGAAAAGCACAATCGTTGTTTAGTTCCTGGACTGTAGTGTGTGTGTGTGTGTGTGTGTGTGTGTGTGTGTGTAAGTATAAGAACATGTATGTGTGTTTACATAAGTAAGTGAATTGTTTTTGTTTGGGCCAGCTTTTGCTTCATTTCTTTATTTTCTTATAAAGAAAATTATTTTTCTCATATATTTCTTTCTTTCTTATGAAAAAGAAACAGTCTTTCTTATTTAAGCATTAATTCTGGCTTTACCTTACTGGATAGCTCTCTAATTTATATTCATTTTCAAATTTCAAAGAGGTTACATTTGGTATATAACTCTAGGGATCAAATAAAGTACAATCTGTACAACTTCTGACACAGAACTTATTTGTCCACCACTGATCTGCCTTTCTAGATAGACTGGTGTTCTCTGAGGGTAAGAACCACTCCAAGCTGCTCATTATTGTTCCTGAATTTAGCAGAAACAAGTTATATATTCAGTGGTCATTAATTACATGCTGAATGAATAATTATTAGCATAATCCTCCAGCCTACCAGTAACTAACACAGTTTTTTTTAGTTCCTTTTAATTGATTTGTGCACTTTTCTCTCCTAATGAATTCTACAATTTGATGTAACTAATATTTTTTGTAATTTCTTTAATAATTGCAACAACCTTCTGAGATAAATCCTAAATTTTATCTCTTACACAATACTAGTTATTGTGCACAAATTGACTACATTCTGAAGAGTAAATTACTCTCAAAAGAAAAAAACAAGACAGCCCTCACATATAAGCTATTTCAACTCTATAAGTCAATATTTAGAGAACATTTAACTTCAAATATTAACTTTATAGTACAGATCTGTGTTCTCATAACACTTCATTTAAGTATACTGTTTTATATCAGATAGTAATAGTGGTGGACCATAAAACTTTCATCAAAACATCACTTACTTTTATGGCTATTTCATTAGAAAGTAGTTTGAAGGGAGGTGTAATTGATTGAAATAGTGACCTACAAAGATGTCCACATTCTAATTCCTAGGATCTGAGAAAATGTAATCTAACATGGCAAATGGGACCTGGAAAGTATGAGTAAGTGATTAAGGATCTTGCAATGAAGAGATTATCCTGAATTACGTGGGTGTGTCCAAGGTCATCAAAAGTTATTATCACAGGAGGGAGATGGGGGCTCAGAATCTGAAAAGGTGTTATGAGAGTGCAGTAGAGAGACAAAGAGTAATTGGAAGATGCTACACTGCTGCCTATAGAAATGGGACCATGAGTCAAGGAGTGCAAGTGGTCTCTAGAAGCTAAAAAAGGCAACCCCTAGAGTCTCTAGAAAGACACAGTCTGACTGACACCTTGATTTTAGGACTTCTAACCTCTAAAATTTTAAGGTAATAATTTGTGTTGTTTTAAGCTACTAAGTTTGTGGTAATTCATTACTGCAATAATAGAAAATGAATACAGGTTCTATATAACATAAAAATGTGTAGATAAGAACTTATATTTTAATTTGGGGAATCAATGTTTTGTACTTCTTTCGAGTTCATACAAATTATATGCCACCTTTATTTTAATTATTGTCTGAGGGGATGAAGCAATATTATATTCATAAGCCTACGTTTAAACTATGCTTTTTTTTTTTTAACAAAAACCTAAGTCCTAAAATCAGAGTTATGTCATATATGTAGTCATATTTTCATAAACGAAGTCAATAAACATTAAGGTTCAATGAAATAATATCTTGTATAAGTTAAGTATAACATCTATATTCTTATAAATCTAATATTAAACAAATAATGTAAACTCTTCAATGATGTGCTCAATCTATATTCCAATGATAAGAACACACAGAACTGACAAGAACATTGGGAGGATTATCCAACATACCAAGTACTTTAACACAAATGTTAAGTGCTGGAGTATTGCTCAAGTGGATTCCCTCTACTCTCATGAGGAAGAAATTGAGTTGACTTTTTGTCTAGCCTTTCACAATGACCATGACATTAAAAATAAAAAAGCATGCGATTTCTCTTAGATCTAAGTAAATGAATCTTAGAGTCTATTATATATAAACACTGATAGGCCCACCTTGTAACCTGGAATTGAGACAAAGGTATCTGTCATCTTCTGTGATAGTACTTGCACAATTGAGGAATCAATACTCACTAATTTTAGGTCTAATTTTGCAATGATAATTAGGAACTATTTTATGACTAAATTAAAATAACAAAAATATAATAGAAAAACCTATGTAATTGCCATCTAGAAATAATAAATATTAATATTGTGTCATATTTACATCAGATCTCATTTTTTAAATTAGTAAAATATAAGAAGTTAAGTTGAAGCTGCTGCTTAAATTTTTATCTTAATTCCATTTTCCTTTTACTTCCCAAAAGAACTAAAAAAATTCACATAATAGGCATCATACACAAGATATCATCATAAGACTTATTTTTTATATAAAGTATAAATGCTTTCAAAATCTACATTGAGATTTAGTTCATTCATTTCATAATTTCAATGCTGCTTTTTTTTTTTTTTTTTTGGAGTTCAGAGTCTCACTCTGTTGCCCAGGCTAGAGTGCAGTGGCATGCTCACAACCACCTCAGCCTCGATCAGCTGGGCTCAGGAGATCCTTCCGCCCCAGCCTTCCAAGTAACTGGAATGACAGGCACATGCCACCATGCCTGGCTGTTTTTCATTATTATTATTATTTATTGTAGAGATGAGGTCTTGCCAAGTTGTCCAGGCTGGTCTCGAACCCTTGGGCTCAGGCAATTCTCTCACCTCTGCCACCAAAAGTACTGGAAGTGCTGGGATTACAGGCATGAGCTACCGCGTCCGGCAAGTGTTGTCTTTTTTTCAATAACCAAATTGAAAAATTATTATTTTGCTCTTCATGTCATTCTATACATAACTAGATCATATCATTTCATATAAATTTAAAATATAAAGTCTAAACTTTAATTTTCCTAGAAGATGAACAAGCAGCATTTGACATCATTAATATACTTACCAAAACTTAAGACAGGAATTTAGGCAAAAGTCAACATAATTTGTTTCTTATTCAGTAAACCTCTAAATGTGAATAATTCCTTCCCTGGAAAAGGGGAGGCAGAAAACATCTCCTCTACTGACTTGGGGCAATTTGAATATGATACATGAAAATATAGTAAGGAAAAAAGTATCAAAAATCCATTTGATACAATTATCATGCCATTTCAATCAACACATCATGCTTATGATCAATAATTGAATGGAAAATGTCTTTTCTCTTCTAACACATTACTGCTATATGAATTAACGAGCAGAATCTCCCAGTGCAGAAAGTATTCAGAAAATCTTTTTGCTAGAGGACACACTCATCCAAACCAGAGGCTCACTAAATGTCACCCACTCCAACCCTGAGCCCTATTAGAAATCACCCA
This sequence comes from Tarsius wallacei, assembly GCA_963574415.1. Classification (NCBI taxonomy): domain Eukaryota; kingdom Metazoa; phylum Chordata; class Mammalia; order Primates; family Tarsiidae; genus Tarsius; species Tarsius wallacei. The sequence continues at coordinate 7,414 of CAUYQG010122187.1, read as the reverse complement.
CTCACCCTGCTACTAAGCAACCAGGAAACACGTTTTAGATCCACAACTGCTTATTCTTTGCTTGTCTCTATGGAAGTTTGCTGTGTGTGGGTGCTGTGGGTTATAGTTTACAACAGCTCCCAAAGCATCCATATCATCTTAACAGAAATACAATAAATAAAATAAAAACACAGTCTTGCTCACAAAAACCCCTTTATCATACTCTACTCAAGTCTAAGGCTTTCTCAGCTTCCCTGTGGAATACTAACTGGTCTTCTTCCTCTCCAGGACCATCTGCTTTTCACACAACAGCCACGGTTATGCTTTTTGTTTTTTAATAAATATAAATCATATCAACAGCTTAACTGTTTAAGTTCCTTTGAAGTTCCCATATTGCACTTAAACACATATTGTCATCCACGACCTACAAGGCCTTATGCGAACTGCCCTAAGCTTTCCTTGTGCTAGCCTTTTGCTCCCATGCTCACTGTGCTACAGGTTCTAGCCTTCTGTCCATTCCAGACCAGGCCAAATCCGATTCCTCCATACTGCCTCTCCGCTTGCTGCCCCTTCATCTGGAACACTGCTCTTCTGGCTCTTTTCCCGCTTGCTTTCTTCCCTTTCTGGCTCAGCTTGAAAGGCACCTTCTCAGAGAACCCTTTCTAAAGTAAGTTTCTCCTCCCATTTTTCTCTACCACAGTCCTTTGTTTCTTTCCTATAAAAGTTTAATGTGTTTACTTATTTATTGGATAATGTTCTTGGTAATGGTAACTCTGGGAGGGCAGGGCATTTGTCTTCATCACAGTGCTTAGTGCAGTGCCTGGGATTTATTCACAGCTCAATAAATATTTTATGAATGAATGAATGAATGAATGACTCCCTGAAATCAGAGTGACGCACACACAGGTACACACACACACACACACACACACACACACATACTCGAAGGCACTGCTTCTTCTCCCATATCTTATATCTGGGAGCATAGCTACAGCTCCCATGGGGAATTTTTTTCTGATATTGTTCTTTTTCAGCATAAATCTAGTCAAACCAAATTATTCAGGAGCTGCACAGAAGGTAATCCCTTTCCCAATGCACATAGGAATGAAGGGGGGTGGGAATCAAGCTACTGAAAATTTCCTACCCCTGTAGACTTTTAAACTGCTAATCAGCACAAGCAGCTTGTAACAGATTGAGCTCAAAAGGTTGCTGAAATGGCACATAACTAATTCCAGGTGATTTAATATCTTGCCTTAGTGAAAATATTGACAAAGAAAAAGCATATGATTTGGTGTCTTTCTGCACTGCTGAATTCAGAGTTAGCTTTTGAGCCTTCATCAAGGTATTTCCATAAATCACCATTACTTAAGAAAGAAGTAAGTCTGGGTGTGGCATACAGAAACCACTGTCAAATTGGGAAAAATTCTAGTTCCCTGGTTGTGTCTGGTCATATTTAGCAGCCCTTTCCCAAAAAATGTATGGTCTACTTTGTCCAATGGCATCTTATGCCTACAAGTGAAATCAACCTACCAAATATATTGCCAATATTCATGGGCAGTTGGTGATGATAGGAGAAACAGGAAGCTCAGATACTTCTGGTAAAGTCACATCTAAGGCATCTGTAAGCAGTAACTCAATTTCTTTTTTTTTTAATAGACAGGTTTGGTCTAGAGTTGACTCTCCTAGGGTTCAGAGGGTATTCCTTCATACATAAAAGCATTCTGGAACATTGTTTTATAAACAACTCAGCTTTGTGAAATAGAATATTTACCTTGATTATTCTCATGAACATATTAAAAAATACACATAAATGAAGAGTTTATTTTTCAATCATCATATAGGAAGCTTAAATTTGAAATTACAGGACATCAAAAAGAAAAGAAAAAAAACAATATTTAGAATTATTCTGTTAAACACCCTCAAAAATATAATTTCACCTTTACTGAGTCAAAACTTCAAATACCAGTAAGACTATTTCTTCCATAGGAATTCAATTTAAAATTGTGTCATCAAGACATCGCTTTTTAAAATACTATATGATTAACCTCATGCCTCTGAAATACAGCGGTGTTTTTTACACATCATTTCGTGTTTACATTTTTTCCATATTTTGGCAGTTAGGTCTCAGATTCTATGTTCTTACATTTTAAATATTTCTAAAGGCATACAGATTTTCACTCAGAACATTCATTATGCCAGTTCTCAATGGTTTAGGCTAGCAGTTGACAAATTTGATGAAATTGACTGATTCATAGAGTCAGTAAATAAAACATTAGTGAAAATGTTAAAAGTGAAAATAACCAGAAAACATAATATGAAAAACTCAGAAGTAAATTTCATTACTGAGACATTCAATAGATAGCAATATACCTTTTTCAAAAACTAGGTTGCGAAGCTTTTGAGATAGAAACTTCAATACACAAAGTCATTTTATAATTAGTCACCTAGCATGTGGTCAAGAAAGATATCACTTTGTACTGCTAATACACATACAGCAAACTCTGACAATTGTTGAATTCTATTTTTAATTGACACATAATTATATTTATCCATAGGGTACATCATGATGTGGGATACATGTATACATTGTGTAACGATCAAATCATGGTATTTAGCATATTCATCACCTCAGACACTTACATTTATTTGTGGTGGGAATATTTGGGATCCTCCTTTCTAGTTATTTTAAAATACCCACTATGTTTACTATAGACACTGAACTATACTATAGAACACCAGAACTTATTTCTCTTATCTAACTGTAATTTTGTACCATTGACAAATCTCTCCCCAACTTTCCCTCCCTGATAAGTTCCCCAGCCTCTAATAACCACTATGCTACTTTGTACTTCTATAAGATCAGGTTTCTTAGACTCCACAAATGAGTAAAATTATGGGGTATTTGTCTCTTAATGCCTGGATTATTTCACTTAACATAGTGTCCTCCAAGTTCATCCATGTTGCCACAATAATGGGATTTCATTCTCTTTTATGGCTGAGTAGTATTCCACTGTGTATATATACCACATATTCTTTATCCACTTATCCGTTGATGAACACCTAGGTTGATTCCATATCTTGACTATTGTAAATAATGCAAAAATAAGCATGGAAGTGCAGCTATCTTTCCAACATATTGATTTCAGGTTTTCATTTTGCTGATCTGAGAAAGTATAGCCCAAAAGAATGAATTCAACAAAAGAGGTGTAACAGAGATTACAAAAGAACAATTGTGTGTGTGTGTGTGCATGCCATGCATTTAAATTCTCAGCTTTATAATTTCTAAATTATGCCTTCTCACTGTTATATTATTAGGTGTGCATAATTAGTCTTTGCAAGGAACAATTCCAGAAGACAGAGCTAGAATATTTTACACTTCTGTAACCATTGCTTTATAAACTCTCATAATACAAGTACTTATTCCTATTGAATTTTGAATGTTATATTTTCTGTATTTGTAAATATAAGTGAAAAATCCACCACACTCGTAGATAGGAATGCATTATGCAAAGTTCTATCAGAACAAAGACACCCACTATTTTTTTTGACACTCACTATTAATCAATGTCATGAGTATTTATGTCCATACTTTTCTTAAAAGGTGAAATTTCTTACAGTTGCAAATGTAATTATAATACAATATATTAAAAAGATTCAATAACTCTTCAATAAATAAGTATTCAATAAAGATTCAACAAATATAAGCATTGCCATAGCCAATAAGAAAATAATATTGATAATGCAGCACATGGAATCAACATCTCTTTAAGAATATGCAAAACATTTTCATTTGAAAAAGGTAGTAAGATTACATAAATATAAACAAGAGTTAAGAGAATCTTAATATTTCATAGTCAGACCCTAAGATTTGAAGTCCTTATGTTACTTTCCTTTTTTCTCAGTTCACATGCACATTATGTCTAGGGAATAGCCACAGAATAGCTTTATCTGACCTTCAGGACTAATAACCAACCCCTAGAAGGGTCAGTGACTAGAGTTAGCAGTACAATGAAAGGTAGAGGAGAAATTAATCCAACTGAAAAATAGGAACTGTGCTGGGTTTTTCTGCCAGAAGCAGCTGATTTTTTGGTCATCGGAGAATTGAAAAGCACCTCCACAGGTCAGTGGTCCCAAATATCTCTATGATGACTCTGGATGTCTACCCTCAAATTCTCTGCCAAGGAACCAAGCAAACATTAGGTTAACTCCAAATGTAGCTACAGTGACAGTGTCTATCTTCCACCTATGTTTGCCTTTCTCTGATCTGATTCCAAATTAGGGTGGTCTCTTGGTTTGTCTCTTGGTTTTTGTCTTGCTTTTACATTTTATTTTATTTTTTATTATAAAGATGTGGGGTACAAATCAGGATTAGGTACATGAGTGGTTTACAAGCAGGTGATGTTTGGGCCTCCTTCTGGACCTCACTTCACCTGGTTTAGGATCCAGTACCCTTAGTGAGGTTATGAGCCCCCCTGCCTTCCTCCCCTGGCAGTGTCCTGCTACTGCTGATACCTTTCTTCTAGTGTTGTAATAAATGTCCAGGAACCACTTATAAGTATGAACATGTGGTATTCAGCTTTTGTTTCACAATACATGAGGAAGACTTTCAGAACTTGAGAAAGTTAAGTTTTTCTCAAATGGCACTAGATTATACTGTGATCAATATCACTAAAAATTAACTGCTCATTAAATAGGGCTTGAACATGTATTTACTTTGCTTCAGAGAAATAAACATTGAAATGGAATTTCTTTGTTACCTTTCAAACTCTACCTCTTCCCTAATAATTATTAGTAGTGCACAAGCTGAAAGTAGCCTTTCTCTGTTCTGATCCTCCACAGCACATCATTTATACATTCCTCTGGCATTTTCATCATCAGTTTTGCAATGTACTTGAGTGCATATCACAAATCTTTAGTTAGGCTGGAAGTTCATTTTGGAATGGCAGATGACAAAAAATGCCTACAGGCTCATATTAATAATATCCATGGGCATATATTCAGTGGTAACTGTAAGCACCTTCAGGCCAGTGGCAATATCTAATTCATTGTTGGAATTCATTTATCCAGCACAGAGATTTTCGTATAGCAGGAACTTCATTTCATTTTCATTTAATGATTAAATTCAGGAACACAATTAGAGAAAGAGAAGAGCAGTGTGCCAAATGTTTCTTAGGGGTGTTTTTATTCTCTTGAGTTGGGTCCATACCTCCTTGAGCAGTACTGTCAGTCCTGAGATGATCTTAAGATGTACTCTGGGCAGGACATAAGTGAACACATCATGGGGATTGTGTTCCCTGTAAATTCTCTTTTAGTCCTTCTAACTATAAAAAGCTGAAAGTCTCAAGTAGGTGCTAAGATGTAATTAACAGCAATTTAACTTCACTAATCTTCCTATTTTATAAAAAGAAAGCAGGACTCAAATCCAGAGGCTTTGGGAAGCAGCAGTATCTAGCTTGAATTTAATGACTGTGGGTGTGTTCATCATATTAACATTTGCAGTTACCTTTCTATGTTTGCCCAACACTGGTGTTTCAATTATAATAAAAACCCCCACTTTAAGTCAGATTTTTCTTTAATAATCCAGTTAAAATTTTAAATGAGTTACAAGAGGTAGCAACAAGATATGACTCAAGTAGGAATGATGATGAGTTTAGGAGAGTATCGTCTTAGAGAATTGAAGATTATCAAGTGACTATTTTAAGATGAAAGGACAGCAGGAAATGTGTGTAAAAAGACAGGGGCTTTGAGAAGACAGGAGCAGCAAGCTGTTGAGTCAAAGGAGAGGGTCTCTAAGGATACAGGGATGGAGAGGGGAATAATGAAGGCTGAATCTGGCGGAAAGTGGAAACCAAGTGTGACAGTTAGTTGGCTTGCAAAGCAGAAGGGAGCCAGGGGAAATTTTCAGGAAGTAAGTGACATCATGGTCAAAGTGACAAGCGAGAAAGGGGATTGTAGCAGTGACAGTTAGACCTTAGTGGAGAACGACTGTAAAAGGCAGTAAACCAGTGAAGGAAAGTTTGCAGTGGTCTGGAGATTAGAAGACTGAACAAAGAATTTTTGAGAATGGCTGGTGAGGAAATAAATCTCAGTGTATTAAGGAGAAAGATGAAGCAGGCTTTGTGGTAAAAGCAGAGAAAGGACACACATAGAGGACAGAAAATGGCAAATTGTTAAAGCAGGACTGGCAAAAAGATGCCCTCTGCTCCAGTATTGTGCTGTATCAAAAGAAACTATGGAAAAATCTGAGAATTGCTTGGGTTCTAGAAGCCCCTATAGTTTTTTGTTTTGTTTTTTAATACAAATCAAACTTGTCATAGAAACCTCAGTATTACTACCACTCTTCATTCCCAGGTAGTTCTCATCACCAATCTCTGTCATTCTTTTTTTTTTTTTTTTGAGTTGGAGTCTCACCCTGTCGCCCAGACTGGAGTGCAGTGGCCGCTTCCGGCCACCACAACCTCGACCTGCTGGGCTCCGGCGATCCTTCCGCCTCAGCCTTCCAAGTAGCTGGAACTACAGGCGCACGCTACCACACCCAGCTAATTTTTTGATTTATTGTAGAGATGAGGTCTCGCTTGCCCAGGCGGGTCTCGAACCCGCGGGCTCAGGCAATCCACTCACCTCAGCCTCCCAAAGGCGCGGGATTACAGGCTGAGCCACCGAGCCGGCTTCTGGGCACCTTTTAAGAGACTGATCCTCTCTGAAGTCTGCCACCCATGAGGCTCCATCTACATATCAAGAATCTTGACTCCCTAGTCTCCTTAAGCCACCCCCTCAGCTCCTCAATGGCATTTCCTTTACTTTTGTCAAAATTCTATAGACATAGCTGGGCATAAATAAAAAATCAGCCAGGCAGGGTCGCGCGCGCCTGTAGTTCCAACTACTTGGAAGGCTGAGGTGGAAGGATTGCCGGAACGATTGCAGGTCGAGGCTGTGGTGGCCGGGAACGGCCACTGCACTCCAGTCTGGGTGACTGAGACTCCAACTCAAAAAAAAAAAAAAATTCTATCAACAGAGCAAATCTTTGAATCCACCTATGACCTGCAAGCCCCCACTCAGAGACGCCCCACCATCCTGGGACAAACCAATATAAAGCTCATACATACCGATTCACGGTTTCTTGTAACTTCTACCTTCCTAAAATGTATATCACCAAGCTGCAATCCAGCCACCTGGGACAGATGTTCTCAAGACCTCTCGAAAAGGTGTCACAGGCCTAGGTCACTCATATTTGGCTCAAAATAAACCAACTGAAATATTTTAGAGTTTGGCATCTTCCATCAACAGAGGTGGCTAGAAGATTCTGTAGAAAATAACGACAACAGACACGAAAGAAAAGGACAGAGAATATGGTGATATACATTTTTAAAAGATCTTTGTTCAAAATGATTAAAATACAAAAAAATTCAATGCTTAAATCATTTCTTTTTTTGAG
>CAUYQG010122181.1:0-38633 GCA_963574415.1 Tarsius wallacei | reverse complement strand
ACATTGTGGTGGTTTTATATCAGATTAGTAGCATCTTTTCCAGTGTTGCTTGGTTTATTTATCTAAAAATTCTAAAATTATTTTTTTTATTAAAGGTTTTTTTTTCTTTTCCTTTCTTTTTTTTTTTTTTTTTTTTGCATTGGGATGTCACGCTGTCACCCAGGCTGAAATGCAGTGGTATGATTAGGCTCACTGCAGCCTCAACCTCCTGGGCTCAGGTAATCCTCCTGCCTTGCCTCCTGAGTAGCTGAGACTACAGACATGCACCACAATGCCCAGCTAATTTTTTTTATTTTTATTTTTGTAGAGATGAAGTCTTGCTATGTTGTCCAGGTTGGTGTTGAACACCTGGGCTCAAGCAGTCCTTTTACTTTGACCTCCCAAAAGTGCTAGCATTACAGGCATGAGCTACCACAGTCAGCCAAAATTCATCTTATTGGTACCGTTAACATTGTCTGGAATCAAATTATTTGAGAGTGGGTTGCAAGTTATTTTTATTTTTATTTTTATTTTTGAGTTGGAGTCTCACTCTGTCGCCCAGACTGGAGTGCAGTGGCCGCTCCCGGCCACTGCAGCCTCGACCTGCTGGGCTCCGGCGATCCTTCGGCCTCAGCCTTCCAAGTAGCTGGAATGACAGGCGTGCGCTACCATGCCCGGCTAATTTTTGATTTATTGTAGAGATGAGGTCTTGCCGCGGGCTCAGGCAGTCCACTCATCTCAGCCTCCCAAAGCGCGGGATTACAGGCTGAGCCACCGAGCCCGGCTGCAAGTTATTTTAAAAGTTGGTGTAATAGCACCTTGTGCTCACAGAGATGTGAAAGAAAAGTTGAGGCTTAAAATTGATTTTAAAATCCTTAAAATGGGAATGTTTGACCAAGCTAGGTTTGTTCAAACAGAAAAAATTGGCTAACTCTGTGACCAAGGCTATATGCCCAGTATCTTACTTCCCCCCACATTCTCTTCCCCATATCATTTTGAAAGCCACCCTTAGCCGAGGATTGTGCTTCATATCTGTAATCCCAGCTTCTCAGGAGGCTGAAGCGGAAGGGTTACTTGAAGTCAGGAATTCGAGACCAAACTGGGCAATATAGCAAGACCCCATCTCTAAAAATTCTTTAAGAATTAGTCGAGCGTAGTGGTGCATGCCTGTAGTCCCAGCTCTTCTCAGGAGGCTGAGGTGGGAGGATTGCTTGAGCCCAGGAATTCAAGGCTGCAGTGAGCTAGTATCACACCACTGCACTCCCACCTGGGCAGCAGAGCAAGACTCTGTCTCCAAAAAAAAGCAACCCTTAAACTTTATTCCCCTAGTAAAACTTGTGATTCTATAACGTTGGCAAAATGTGAGCTCAAAGGCTCAAAATTCAGTTATTTCTGTACATTTTTCCTTGTCCCAGTTTACCTGGAAGGCTTTCTAATGTGTTTGAGAGTTTACAGAAAACCCATGAGATGATAGAGGAGCATTCCTTCTGTTTTTAAATGGTTTCAATGAATGGCTAGAGAATCTAACCAGGCAATTAGCAATTTTCTCATTTGACTAATTAAAATGGAGTTTTATCACCATGTTACTAGCATTGAATTGATAATGAGGCATTTAGTGGAATTCTTATTAGATCTCAATAATTTTTCTTATTTGTGCATCCAAAAGGGGTCACATGTATTTCTATAAACAGCAATTAGTTGTGCCTCCCCTAGCCAGCTCTAAGAGATAGAGGAATCAGCTTCAGACTCCTGAATTTATGACTCAGGAGTTGGAGACTGGCTGATAGAAGCTGGTTCAAAAAAAAAAATTCCAACTCAAAAAAATAAATAAATAAAAAATAAAATAAAAGCTGGGAGATTTCAACAAAAGTTCAGATTCCTGGCTTCCCTTGAAAAATCTGATGGCCGAGCAACACTGGTTCTTTCCATGGCAGTAGTCCAAGAGAAAATAGCAGCTCGAGAAACTGAAGTGTGGCCACACCATGTTACAAATTGTTCCGACATTCTCCAGGCATTCCTGAAATATGTCCACCCAATACAATACTTTCAGCACAATCGAAAGCCCTGGGTCCCACTGCCCAAACACCAAACCGGGCAAGGGACACATGCCATACATGCAGACCTAGCAGTCTTGGGCGTCCATTCCAATTTTACCATCTGGTTCATAAGACCTATGACTAAAGCATCTGTCATTAAACAGCAAGTACTGTCTCCTTTGTCTTCTGATACTTTGATTAAACTAGAAAGCAGAGTGTAGAAAGCAGCAAATGCACATGCAAAGTGAATCATTATCTTTTAATAGCTGAAAGGTGTTTGTGTTGACTCTGCCAGTGTTCTTCCATGGGCCTTGGGCAGAATGTTCCATGTCTGTTCTGAAGAAAATGCAACTGTTAGGGTTCTCCTTCACCCAGTAGCACTCGTTAGATGCAGTGTTTTAACATCTGATATTTATCTTAGGACCACATTTGGAAGTTTAAGTGATTGATCAGATACTTTTGACATCAGGGACCAGTTTCATGGAAGACAGTTTTTCCATGGACCTGGGTGTGGGGTGGGAATGTGCAGTCAGACCTCACTACTAATGTTAATCTGTGCTTGCAGCCGTTCTCCAGAGCTAGCATCACCACCTCAGCTCCACCTCAGATGATCAGGCAGGCATCAGTTCTCATAAGGAGCACGCAACCTAGATTCCTCGCCTGCGCAGTTCACAATAGAATTCGCGCTCCTATGAAAATGTGACACCACAGCTGATCTGACAGGAGATGGAGCCCAGACAGTAATGCAAGTGATAGGGAACAGCTGTAAATACAGATGAAACTTCACTCACTTGCCTGCCACTCACCTCCAGCTGTGCAGCCCGCTTCCTAACAGACCACAGACCAGAACTGGTCCATAGCCCAGGGGTTAGGAACCCCTGAATTGGACTATTATCACCTTTTAGCAACTATAGAATTAATTTTCTTGCCTAACTGCAAGGCAGTTGCTCCCTTTTGCAGATAGTATTGTTATTGCTACTAACTGGGATTACTTTTTCTTTTTTTTTGAGTTGGAGTCTCACTCCATTGCCCTGGCTGGAGTGCAGTGGCACACTCACGGCCACCCCAGCGTTGGCCTGCTGGGCTCTTGCGATTTCCGCCTCAGCCTTCCAAGTAGCTGGAACGACAGGCACGCGCTACCACGCCTGGCTAATTTTTATTTTATTTTATTGTAGAGATGATGCGGGCTCAGGCAATCCATTCGCCTGGGCCTCCCAAAGTGCTGGGATTACAGGCTGAGGCACTGGGCCTGGCCTGGAATTAATTTTTAAGCTTGAAACATTATCATTGTGAATAAATGTCTGCACTTCTTTCAGCATCTGGCAGTCTATATATCCCTTATCTTTTGTGAGTGTACTTGAACTACTGTGGACATGTTTTCAGGCTCTCACCTGTTTACTATTTGTTAACCATCCTTTATAAGCAATATATTGCAACAGTCTTTTCTAAAGCAATCTCACTGCAGCATAAATTCTGAAAATTTCTTCAAAATCAAGAAAACTGCTAAACATCAAGAGATTGTGATGGAATAAGTACTCTCATACATTATGTAAATCAGAATTTCTTTTGGAGATAAACTGTCAATATCCAGTTTTTAAATAGATCTGTTTTTAAGATTTGTCTATTTTAAATAAACTTTGTCCCAGTAATTATGTCCCAGTTTACGTGCACATGTACTAGCGTAGGATAAAGTATGTATGAAGAAATTCAGGTCCGTTGTTAAAGGGACTGGTTAAAGGTACATCCAAAAATAGGCTATTCAGCATTCATTGAAAGAATGAGGTAGGCCTGTATGCAAGTTACAGCATACATTTACTACCTTTTTCGGGAAGGGTGATGGTAGGAGAGACAGGATTTTACTCTGTCACCAAGGCTGGAGTGCAGTGGCATGATCACAGCTTCCCACAGCCTCGAACTCTTGGACTCAAGTGATTCTCCTGCCTCAGCCACCTGAGTATCTGGGACTAAAGGCACGCCCTACCATGCCTGGCTAATTTTTTTTTTGGTAGAGACGGGGTCTTGCTACATTGTCCAGGCTGGTCTCAAACTCCTGGCCTCAAGCAATCCTCTCACCTCAGCCTCCCAAAGTGCTGGGATTATGGGTATGAGCCACTGTACCTGGCCATAGTTCATGACCATGTTTTAAAAAGACACACTTATATGATTTGAACATCTGAAGGATGCACTAGAACTGGGTAAGAGTGGTTATTTCTGTAGAGAGGAATGGGGGACTAGGATTGAAGAGTGAAAAGGAGACACTTCACTGTCTTCATCCTGTTTGAACTACTTTACCATGTGCATGCACCTCCTTTCATTTTGATACGTTTTTAAAATGCACCAGGGAATGATGACATAGTGACTGAGTAAAGTGCACTCTCACCACAGGTGATCTTCTGAAGGGCGTTTGTCTCGCCCAGATACTAACCTGTGCCCGATCCAGAGATGGGCATGGGGAGGCAGTGATCCACTGGTTTACCTAGAGTGGATTTTTCCCCAGGGCTTGACAGCTTTTCCTCGCTCCAGTAAATACAGAGATATATGCCTCTGTGCCTTAAGTCCTATTTCCTACCTACTAGTGGGGGCATGTAGACATACAGGAGTCAGATAGAGGACTGTTAAAGATATAACGACTGCAAAATAAATCACGCCCAAACAGAGGCACAAAATGGAAGTTATCTGGATATGCTTGCAAAGATTTGTATTCAGATAGGTAGTTTGTTATTTATTAAGCATTTATTAAATATCTCCCTAAAGATCCTAGATGTCACTAAGATCTTTAGTTAGGATTGAAACATATATGCAAGAATGGCACATATCAAAATATCTGTTAATTCAAATCCAACATAATTTTCCTTTGAACTAAAACCTCATATTAACTTGAAGTACTCAGTGGCACAGCATCCTCTAAGATTTAAAAGAAAAACAAAACTAGAAGACCCAGTTTTCAAAACTCTTTTAAAGGCCAACAAATTAACCAGAAGGGGAGGGATAAAAAGGAATAAGCTCTCTTCAAATAATATATCTACAAAGTTCTCTGCCACAAAAGCAGATACTTGTAATTTTGGTCTCTTCCCTTGAGATAAGCATCATCTTGCTGAGAGTGAGAAAGGCATTCCCCCTCCTCCCCCAGAGGGAAAAAATTCACTCAAACAGCTTCTACTTGTTTTTACCATGTATTCCAGGGATTATGTGTGTTTTGTTTGTTTGTTTTTACATTTATACAGTTTACATTGCTTGACCCATAAATAACACTCGTAAGATTAATAGGGCCATAGTTTTAAAGAGTATTTACATAGCCCCACCATGCATACAGAGCCTTTTTTAATATTGAAAAATCAAAAATGTTGAACTTTCCATCACTAGGCAATATAAATTTGACCATCTAAACTTACAAACCCTGGCTAAAATACAAGCGATCATTTCATCCATAAATGCTGTTTCTGGTTCCCTAACAAATCTAACACTGCAGCGTAACAAACGTTTTACAATTCAGGGGTATAAAAATATCAGCTTTAAAATCTGAACTGTACAGTATATACATTAATATTTGCACCGTTAAATTAGGAATACACTTACGTCTGTGAAATACTACATTATAAATAGCAATTTTTTTTTCAATCTGTAGCTGGCGCTAATACAATACAATGTTTACCTGGCTAAAGAGGGCTGAAGGGGACAAGTTGGCCTTGCACACGAAGATGCACAGTGTCAGCTAGGTCATTGTGAGGACGTGCATGCCTCACACCAAGACAGACTGATCAGGGCCTGAGCCGACCTGACTTACATAAATGACAAACACTATTGCTTTACAAAGGCGGCTAGAGTTCTCCGTCTTCTAAAATCAACACCCCCGTCCAATCACCTTGAGACAGTATCTGGAGTATTCCCTTGAGGGTTGGAGACTGAAGCAGCGGTATAAAACTGTAATGCACCTGATAGGCACAAGATGTCCCATCAACCTGGCACCATCCAAGAGGGTAAACTGGAAAAATCACACCTTTCAAATGTTAATCTGACACTGTAAACAGCAGTTAGGTTCTCATTTACAGGGCAAAGAAAGCACTTAACTATTCATAACCTTCCTATAGAAGAAAAAAGATAGGACTCAGATGGTTAATGGCTAAGTGTTAAACAAATGATCTCCATCACTACTCAGTTAAGAAATAATACAATTTTTGCCCTTGTGTCCCTTTTTCTTCTTGGGTTTAGTTGTCCTCTGACCAAACTGAGGGGTGGGAAGTGCAGAAGTTGGACTAGAAAGGTCATCTGTATAGTAGGTGAATCTCTGTGGCCGGGGTTGAGGGATTGGTTGTCCAAGAAAATATCCTTCTTCCTCTGAGTCAGAAGAGGAGGAAGAGGAGGAACACCAGGAATCATCGTCCTCACCATAGAGTCCCAGAAACCTATTCATTCCCGGGTTCTGCAGCGCATAATCGGAAGTGGCGTGGGCATACTGTCCGTAGAGATCAGCATTCTGGATGTATGCTTGGATCTCCCGTGCGCTTTTATTCTGTATAAATTTCTCATAGTTATCGGGGGTGTAGAGCCGCAGTCTGTCCTTGGGAGAGTATTTTCTTTCTGTAACAAGATTCAGGGCATTGTCAGAGCGGGACTTTCTACTTCTTCTGCGGCGATGGTGATGAGGCCTGGATCCTCTCTCTTCAAAATGGTAGACCCGTCTCCGAGTCCTTTCGCTCATTGGAGGCTGCCGGATTTCAATGTCATAGTTCCCATTATCAATGACATCATCTGAAAACTTGACCTGCTGTGGTCTGGACTGAGACTTGGATCTTCTGAGCACTGGCAGATGTACTGGTTTCTCTTCAGGCATGATTTTTTCTGGACACAACTCTGAACTTAGACTCTTTAAGGACTCTGCACTCCTGTGCAGCATGGAAGAGTTTAAAGTTCCCATATTGCTCATTTTCTCACAATCTTCTGTCTCCATCTCCTCAAAGTTTTGCAGGGAATATAAAGATGGCCTTGGCTTGCTTTCTCCATCCACTGAAGCCCCTAGAAGGGAAGCCAAAACAAGATGTGCTTCTCAAAAATCCTAGTATTCTTACAATTAGTATAGACAAGCTACTGAGAGGAAGCATTTCAAAGAAAATTTCCAATTTCACTATTTGATTAAAACCCACTAGGGAAAGCCAACATGTATATATACCAATTGAGAAAAGGCATATATTTTGTTTTTGATGCAAAGAGCACAGCCTCTCTTATGAGCCCAGCTCATAAGGCAAAGATTAGTGACAGCACATGGCATGAACAGCAGAAATTTAACAACTCTGCATAGAAGCCTCTTTATTCATTTTTAAACATAAGATGTGGCCATGTCTGCCTCTCAATCCATTAAAGTCACATTGCTTCATTTGAACATTTCCCAAATCAATCCCTTCCTTGGCATCCACATGGCCACCATCATAGGCTAGTCTTCCTCATCTTACACTGAGACTAGTGGTCAGCGAGTCACAGCCCAACAGCCTGTGTGTAAAGTTTTACTGGGACACAGATGGCCTTCCAGTCTTCTCTGCCTACAACTTGTAAAACATGCCACTTCCAGACTAATCTTCTATTAAAACTTTTCTCAAAACATATTGACTTTCTTTGTTATAATAGGGCCTGGGACTGTTATGATAAATATTCATAGTCCAACAGACAGTAAGTGACAACAGGGAGTGGTGTGGACCGTGGTCAACTGGAGACTACATAACTTCCCACTTTTTAAAGGGAGCTTGTCTTTCACCCTATTATTGTCAAGGAATGTCAGCTTCCACTACTGTGTACCAGATTATGTTCATTTCTGATACTTCATTCTTAAATTTAAAACACCTAGCATGGCACCTGGCAGACAGGAAGTACTCACTAACTTGTCTCACCTACCATTCTTCCTTAATTCCCTGTATAGCAGGCCTTATATCTTTGACAAGTCTGCAGAAGCCAGGAGGGTAGCTTCGTCTTATTCCTCCTTATCACTGCAGGGTTATGGCAGAGGTCATTCCTAGTGGTGGGCAGCTGCTAAAGCCTTTCCTATCTGTACTACAGAAACGTAACCTTTATGAAAGGAATGGACGCCATTAGTTTGACTATAAAACTAGCAATACAACAGCAACATTTCTGAATCCAAAGACTTGTTACAAACTTGCCGTTATGTAACCTATGTTATGTTTAGGCATTTAGACTCTTGGTAATTCAAGTGATATCATCTACTCTATATGGCTCAGGGTGACTTTTAAGAGAAAATGTGGTTAATAATATGAATGTGTTTTGACAACATTAAAGGAATATTTTGTAATCTGAGAAAAAAATGTTCATTTTTTTGGAGCTATCTACCACCACAGTGAAGTTCTGGAAAATGTAAAAAAAGGAGGCTTATAAAGTGTGCAGAACAACTTGAGTATCTTAAAATTCATATAGCACAATCCAAACAGCATGTCTCTCAATCCAGTTGCAGACTCCCTTATCCAAATAAATCAATTTCTCCCTCTTTAAAACAGGGATAATAATACCTATCCCAAAAGCCTGCACTGAAAATATATTTTATACACATAGATCTGTGCACACGTGTTTGTTTTGCCAGTGTTTGGCATTTAAATGAAACGCCTTCCCTTGGTCCATGGTTTTAAATAACATAGCCCCTACTGTTGCTGAATCACAATTTTTTGAATAAGCTTTTTAGTGTCTCCTTTTTCAAATCTCCCATATCCCCTAGATTACATACCTGTGATATTAGACAAAGCCAAGGAATCCATCGAATCCCTAACACTTTGCTCTGGTTTCAAGTCTGACAAACACTCCAGGGAATCTTCATACCACTGTGTTTGATCGTGATTATATCCCGAAGCCCCATGGTCCAGATCCAGTTCCTGGAGCCTTCTGCTGCTTGCAGGGCCTGGGTGGCTGCCGTAAGCAGAATCGCCCAGGCCATCTTGTGACTGTGCCCAATACATATCAGATTGGTATTTTTTACTTGCAAGGCTCTGGTTATTTTGCTTCAACTCAGTCTTATTTTTAATCATGTTATCAGATATCCAGTGCTCGTTGGCTCGAATATCCATCTCACTGGGCTGTTGCTGAAAGAGACTTTTATCACCAAACTTGAGAAGGAGCTGCGTCATGTAATCTTCATGCTCGGCCCATTCTTCAGGGTCTTCTGGGGCTTCATGCTCTACTCTGCCTTTCCAAAATTCTTCATTGACAAAACTTGCTCCTTGCCTGGAGAGACTCAGATCATCCAATTTCCGAGAAAGGGTGTCATCTGCGTTGCCTGAGAGGCCAGGAAACTTGTAGTTCAGAGCAGGGGACAAAAGGAGAGACTGTCTACACTGATCCGCTGACCGACTGCTTTTGCCCATTCGGACACTTCTTCTGGAGTCTCTCGACCGAGCTGACTGAAATGCAGAGTCAGAAGAATCAGAGGCATGGATGTCTTCACCTAGGCTGCATGTTTTTGAGCAATAAATTTGACCCTGTTTGGGAAGAAAGGGGCAGCCCAACAAAGAGGCTTTACACTGGGCACAAGAAAAGCACGCTTCTGTGGCGTGCCAGTGCTGCCCATCATAGGTCATCTGCGCATGGTCAACACCTGTTTTGAAAAAGGACAGAACAACAGGTTATAGTTTAATGCTTGAAACAAAGGAAGAAGGAAGAAACGGAGAAAAGAAAGAATTGGCTTGGGGGAACTCTCATGGGTGATAGAAATGTCTGTATCTTCATTGGGGTGTGGGCTACACAAGTACAGTTAATCTTCATTATTCATGGCTTCTGTATTTGTGACTTTGTCTACTCACTAAAATATATTCATAACCCCCAATTAGATATTCACAACACTTTCATGGTCATTTGTAGGTGTGTAGTGTGGTGAAAATTTAAATTGACCAACATGCACATTCCCTGCTGAGGTCAAAGCAATGCTCTGTCTTTTGTTGTTTCAGTTCTTACACTGTCAGCAAGGGTCCTATTCATGGTCTCTTTAGTGCCATGGTTTTTGCATTTTTCTACTGGTGATTTTGCTTTTTAAAATGACCCCCAAGCTTAATGCTGAAGTGCTGTCTAGTACTTGTAAGTGCAAGAAGACTGTGATGTGCCTTATGGAGAAAATGTGTGTTAGATAAGCTCTTAATCTTGAGGAACAGTGCTGTTGGCCATGAGATCGATGGTAATGAATCAACAATATGTATTCAATAAAGTAGCTTTAAGCCAAAACACATATGAAACACGGTTTTATACTGATGGGTTGATGAAACTGTAGTGACCAGAGGCTCACAGGCACCTAACCCTGTATTTCTCCTAGGAGCTATGGTTCAGTGTTTACTAATCCAGTGTTTGTGGTAACTTTATAGAACACAACTTCTGTGAATAACCAGAATTGACTGTATATTCATTTGTCAAAATTCATAAACTAACACATTTAAGATCTCTACATTTCACTATATATAAATTATACCCCAAGTAAAAATTTAAAAAACAAACAAAGAGAAACAGTAATACTAGACAGGCAAAAGACTACAAGACAGCACAGACCAGCTGGCTGTGAACTTACCAATGTGCTCTCCACAGGTTTCACAGTACTCCGCGTAGAGAGACTCAAAACAGCCACAACAGAATGGACGGCCATCCTTCATGATATACCTCTGTCCTCCCAAAACTGTTTCACACTCAAGGCAGCAGAAATGTTTCATGTGCCAATGGCGACCCTCAGCTTCTGTGCACTCATCCGCAAAAATTATCTTCAAAAAGAAACATGAAACCATAGAATGAAAGAAAACCATTGGGAACTACTTTAAAGGCCAAGCAACTGCATATTTTCTAGGCAATGGACAGACACTGGCTCTTTAAAAACTCAGACAGTGAACTTAGTTTCTTACCACCACAAGCTTAAATCTAACTTGATTTAGCTACAAAACAAGAACAGAAATGGACAATGTTGAAAACAAGAAATAAATGTTTGCTTAAACTTTAAAAAACAAAATTGGTTTCTACATTGGAAGTAATTCATTTGGTCACATTTCTGCTCCCCGTAACACTTTGTTGGCATAATCTGGCAAAGAACACAGTAACACTGAAATAATTTCATGAAATAATTTAGTGTTTTAATAGATGGAAAACTCATAAAAAATGTGAAGTCAACACAGTTATAGCTTCACAGATGCTGGAACTGAATGAACAGCATTTGTGTGTATAATGCTTTGTTTGACCTGGTGGCTACCTCCGGATTAAGGACTTTTAAATTTTGTATATTTTTGGTTTCCAAAAAATGTTCATATCATTTTATTTTTTTAATTTTTGTGATCTATTACTTGTTTTTTCTCTATTTTAAAAACTTTAAGGGGTACAAACCATTTTTGGCTACACAGATGTGTTATATAATGGCAACATCTGGGTTTTAAATGTACCCACCATTCCCACTTGTGCACACTGTACCTGATAGGGGGTTTTTTTGTCTCTCCACCCCTTCCCACCTTCCCCCTTCTGAGCCTCCAGTGTCCATTATACCATTCCCTATGCTTTGACAGACTCTTAGTTTAGTTACCACTTAAAGTGAAAACATGTGGTGCTTGGTTTTCTGTTCCTTCATTAGTTCACTTAGAATGCAAATCATCATTTTAAAAAACTTTCAGAATTCACAATAGCAAAAACATGGAACCAACCACGCTGCCAGTCGAAGCTGGACTGGATAAAAAAATATGGTACATACATACAATGGAATATCATTCAGCCATAAAGAAGGACAAACATTTGAACTTCGCAGGAACTTGGTTGGATTTAGAGTCAATCATACTCAGTGATCTATCACAGAAACAAAGAACAGAGTACCATATGTTCTCACTCACAAGCCGACATTGAACAATTATCATAATACTGTAAGAAAGGAATTAGCAGTAGTGGGAAACTGCCAGGGGAGGAAGGGTGGGGTTGGCAGTTGAGGGAAACTGCTAGGGGAGGGAGGGACACACCTCATCAACAAAGATACTTGCATAATCAACGTTTGTATACCTAACCCTGAATTGTACCCCACATCTTCAAAAAAAAACACTAAAAATTAATAGTTTCCTGTTGCAGCTTCAAGGAGACTAAGAAGATGTAACAGGTAAATGCGATGAGGTACTCTGCATTAGATTAAATAAGGGGACATTAGTAGAAGAAAGTCTACAATTTAGTTAGGGGTACACCAATGTTAATGTCTTAGTTTTGATTCTTATTTATTTTTATTTTTTAGAGACGAGGTCTCGCTACGTTGCCCAGGCTGGTCTCAAACTCCTGAGCTCAAGCAATCCCTCCCGCCTTGGCCTCTCAAAGTTGCCAGTTTTACAGGCACCCAGCCCTTAACATCTTAGTTTTGAAACATATACCCTAGTTACGTAAGATGTTAACATCAGGAGAAGCTGGGAGAAGGGTATACAAGATGTCTTTGTAATACCTTTGCAACTTTTCCATAAATCCAAAGTTATTTTCAAGTAAAAAGCTTAAGGAAAAAAATTCCTTTCACACCACCATCCCTTCCTACATGCTCCAAGGTAACCACTATTAACATAGTATTTGTCTTTCCACACCTTTTCTGAGTATAAACAAATATGTATATTACGTTGGGTTTTTTTCCCTCTTTACTTAACAGAAATAAGATCATCTGCTACACACTCTTCTAGAACCTGTTTTTTTTCCTCACAATCCCATCACACTTATCAAAGCACAAAGACATCTGCTGCCCTCTCTTTCTTAGCAACATATGATTCCATTGTAGGGAATGTACAGGGTTATCTTAAAAATATGCATACAGAAAAATCCCAGAAGATATTTCTATTTTGCTTAGATGCGAACAGTGGAATATTAGCTTACTATAAACTTGTTTTTTCCAGAGTGAAGGGATGAACTTTTTTACCTCATCACATGCCGAGCACCGCGGTTTGAGCAGTTCCGCGTGGTGCCTGCCACAGTGAATTTTTCCATCCTGATAAAAATAGATGAGGTCGACCAGCAGCTCATTGCATGTGAAGCAGACAAAACAGGATGGGTGCCAGCACACGCCAGGGCCTGCTCGGGAGGCGAACACTGCAACTTCACCTCCATTGATCTTCAAGCCACACTACAAACAAACAGGTTTCAACGTCAGAGGATCCTGTTTCTGTGATGGGATTCTCAGCCTTTCCTAGGGTAGGGTAAATCCCAAATTTGTCAGTAAAGCTTTTATTTTTGTCTCCTGTTAGTGATTAAGCAGCTCTTTAATACTGGATTGCTGGTGAGTCCCCTCTGTGAAGCACATGCCTCAGACACACCACAACATGTCTAGGGACAGTGTGATCTGACTCCCGCAAATGGTGGTTTTCCTGAGCCAGCCTCCTGCTGTATACGTTTCCTACTCTGAGGGCTGCCAGGAAAGATCTGAATGTCTTCATTATGCTTCTGTATCTTTTGAGTACAAGGTATGTCCTAGCACCTGCTTCTAGGCCAGTTCCTAAGAAAGGCAGGATTTCTCTTGATGTTTGTAAAAAAGCGGACTGACTCCTGCTGTCACAGACAGCAGTGCAGCCAGTTAGAAATATGAATTGCTGTTTAATAAAATGCTAGGCTGTCCTTCTTATGTTGTGAAGGGCCCACACCTGTGCAAGTCCTGTCACTTAGCCTGTCTCCCCTCCCCCAAAGTCCACAGCACCAGCACTAGCACCATCTACTAATCCTAGGAAGGGCTACCTGCTCACACACAGCGTGCATGGCTGCTCTGGACAGAAGTTTAATTGTTCCTCTTCCAAGTGCTTCTTTCTTCCGCTGAGCACTGAACACTTGCAATTCTTTTTTCTCCTCTTCACTCAAAGACTGGCAATACCTCACCTGCACAGAAAGCAAAACAAAAGCACCACGCTTGGAGTGCATTATCTTCCTCACCAATTCTCTACTTCCAGAGTTAGAGTTTCAGGAAATAAAACAGTCAGTTTAGCTGGCCTGCCTAATGCATCCCCAATTTTAAAATGCCACCCTACCAAAATCTTTAAAAAAAGAGAGAGATGCCATTTGAAGGCGTAGTCTTTTTAAAATATGAAATGTTTAATTTAAACGCTTAAACCCTTATCAGCACATTTTTAAAAAGTAAGACATTAACCTTTCTACAAAAGGTTGCAACTAGTTAATTGCTGCTTTCACCCTCCTTTCTACAGGGACTCAATTTAAGACCTCAAGGGCCAGAAAGCATTCACCTCGATGCAGGGGCAGGGGAGTCTCAGGAATTTGCAGGCTCCTGATAATGGGTAGGTGGCTACAAATACTATAAAAGGCAACTTGTGTTAAGTTTATTGCACTGACACCCTTTTCTCTCTTCTCTTAGAGAATGGAAAGCTGTATTTTCTGGCCAAATTTTAACTGAAGAAAGGCAAAAGAGAGCCCCAGCCAGTGAGGAGTAGGGGGTTTATGAGAGGTATCTCAGGGTAATCGTGTATTTTTTTTCTTCTAATTAGCCTTCTTCCTGTTATTTTACCTCATTATCATGCGGTGGCAACTGGTACAAAAGCTGTTTAATACGATGTTTCTCTCCAGGGCTGTTAACATAGGGAACTTTTTCCTCTGGTAAGCAAGCAAAATAGAGCTGGATCTGCAGAAGAGATGGAGAATGCCATCAGTATACAAAACTGAGCATCTTGGCTTACTCAATCTTTAAAAAGTTACCTTTCCCTAGGTACAGGGTTTGTTTGGCCTCTTGCGGATAATGAGAAGACCAGCTGAGCCAACTCAGCAGAACTGCAAACCTTCAGATAACTAGCATCCAGCTGCTAAATTGCTCTTCAGGAATGTAATTTGTAGTGACAATTAGGAGCATCATAAATTATGCACCATAAAATATGCACATTTACTCCTCAATCAGTCTTCCAAGGGTCAGCCAAGGGATCAGCCCAGAATCCTGGGTGAATCCTGCAAGTGACCACACAGGCCCTGTGATGTTGTCCAAAATCCTGCTACTATACACACACACATTTAATTTGCTCTCTGAATTTTTATTTTTATTTTTTTGAGTTGGAGTCTTACTCTTTTGCCCACACTTCACAAAGACAAAAGCTGTTTTGTTAAACTTTGTAAACTCCTCCCATATCAGGTACTCTTGAACATCAGCTTTCTTTGCTTCCATGGGTGCTATTTTCTAAATACCTGAAGTCAGTTTCCCCCAGGAAACTGGAGAGGAGCCAGATTAAGATGTACTCTGTCACTCTGAAAGAACTTAACTTTTGTTTGTCTGCTGTATTTAAAGAAATTTCCCTTAATGAGTACTGCAAAAGATACCATAGTGCCAAAAAGGAATGAAAACGATTCAAGAAAAAAAGATGATTAGGAATTTGGGGCCTGTCTACTTCAATATCTTGGCACCACAAAAAAAACCTACCCATCCCAAGAGGTTAAGAAGGGGTTCTCACTACTAAGTATTTGTCAATATACTGCTTTCCTAACAGCTGTACCAGCACTCCCTATTGTGTCAGCTCTAGAAGCTTTTCATAGTGACAAGAGACTTATTGAATATCAGCTATATGCATGCCAGGTATTATGGTGAGCTGTGGATGAATAAGGATACCGTTCTCAGAGGAGATCCCACTGTACAGGAGACAGAACCACAACTCAGAAGCAACCATATACCCCATTGTCATCTTTTATTTCAAATTATGTCTTTACCCTTATAATATCTATCGCCAGTGATTTTTAACAAGTTCATCACTGCAAGGATATCAGGGAAATAAAAACAGATATATAGAATGTTCTCAGCTGGGCATGGTGGCTCATGGTGATAATCCCAGCACTTTGGAAGGATCACTTGAGACCAGGAGTTCGAGACCAGCCTGGGAATCATAGTGAGAACTCATCTCCAAAAACAAAAAATACAAACAAAAAAAGAATGTTCTCATCTTCCTTAAAATAACAACATAAACAAAACACAAAGTTAACGCTTTACTTTTCTTCCAGGCCCCACTGTGTGGTGAGAGGCTATTTTATATGTAAAGTTATTAAAGGTTAAATATCTAAGCAATACGTTTCAGATGGTTTCTGATAATTCTGTATCTCTCTTCCAGAGTGAAAGTATTGGTGAGACCCAGTATGGAAACTTTTCTTCTTTCCTTTGATTACCTTTTTGTTGCCGCTAAAGTTTTAGGAAAGGTAAACTCCTCTCACTCTCTCAAGAGGGATACATCAGAAATCCATATAACCAATGCATATGTAGTACTCTGGGTTTCATTAATTAGGGCAAAAATAGCATCATTTGGGGCTTCTGGAGCTGTGAGTACAAAGAGTTTGCAAACTTTCATTGAGAAAAGAAACACCTTATAGAGCACAAGTTCAAAGTCACACAAAGATGACTGAGGAGGGTGGTACCAGCATTGCAGGGATGTTCTACATTGTTTTGTTTTGTTTTTAAGTTCTAAAGTCAAGTCACATTGTAAAACAAATAAAAAACAGGATGGTGAGGGTCCTACCTGCTCTGGCCTCAGGCCCGGGGGGACCCAGGCGTACTCCTCCAGCGCACAGCCAGAGTCATCATCTGATGTGGAACTTCTCTGACACCCAAAGGCAAGTTTGCTCATTTTGGGTTCCATCTCCAAAGGCATAATAATAACGTTTTAAAATGTGGTTTCTTAGTCACAGGACATCAAACGATGGCTGCTGTGGACACTATAAGAAAAAAAACAAAGTAATTAAAAAGGCTGAATGCATCTCTTTTACCCTTCAAGAGCTTTTATTGGATGCTGTTTACACACAGCTGGGCCCAGAGAAAGTAACCAAATTACTAGCACCACCCCCAGACCCACTGAAATGTAAAATCTAGGGCTGAACAATTCACAAATAGTCCCCTACCAGCTCAGGATTTCAGAACACGCCACCAAGGCTAGTTTATTTCCAGTTGCCTTTAAAAGGTGCCTCTCTACACATGATTCACTTAAAAAGTTCTCAAGAAAGTTGCTTTGTTGACTTTCTAACTTGCCCACAAGTGAAATCCCCATGAAGTCCTGTGAGTTGTAGAAGGAGGTGTTAGGGACCGGGCCACCTGACTCGCCAACTGCTATGCGCCATGAGAAATGGCTCAAGACACCACTCAGCTCCCCACATCACCAAGCCATTTTCCCAACTGAGGCAGTGCTGCCTGTTGAGAGTGGGTCCACTGAGCCAAACTGCTTAGGTTTCAGATTTCTCATTATGTTTTGTAAGACACCAAACTTAGTGTATACACTGAATAGAAATAGCGCAGTTAAATCCTTATATAGCACATTAAATCCTCAAGCCTTTTACTAAGGGCTCTAGTCAGCCAGACACTCATCAATGAGTTCCTTCAACAAACAGTAATTGAATACAGCACTACATGAAAATAAAATCCAGCTTGGTGACTAGTAACATTTAAGGCATTCACTGAAAATTTACCCAGTACCTAGTATGTGTGAAACGCCATCAGCCCCCTCTGGGCAAAGTAAAATGTAAATTCTTCTCTGAATGGAAGCCTCCTCAGATGAAGGGCTATAAAGGTGTCAAGACAACACTCCCTGCCCTACCACCCAGGAATTATCACCATGGACTAGTGAGTGCCTTCTGAGTCCTAAAAACCATCCCTTGTCCCAATGAACTATGAAAAACAAAGATAACAGAACTTTCAGAATCAGATGAAGTTTTTATACCTGACCCTTTGTCCCCCAGAAAAATGTAAAGGAAGATAATGATAGATAATTATCCTAACCCAATCATTTTAGAGAAAACAAGACTCAGGGAAGTTAAGTGATTTGCCCAAAGTCACACAGCTAAAGCCAGAGTAGAGTCACACACTGACATGTCAGACTTCCAAAAATTCTTCTACCTTAATAAATGTTCTTCCATCTCAGGAAGAATATGCCACACACACACACACAAAAAAGTAGTTCCATTTGCTTAAACAAGTGGGGAAGGCAGTTAAAACCTATACACTGTCAACCTGAAACAAAGTCATTCTTCAGCAACCATCTAAGTGCAACCCTAAATACTTAGTAGTATTAGAAAATATTACCTTTTAAAAGCTAATTATTAAACTTATGGTTTTTCTTTTATAAATTATAGGACATTAAAACAGCCCAAAGCTGCAACAGTTCACAAATGAAGGCCAAGTACCCCATGGCTGCAATATTTACTAGCAGTAGGAGCAATGCCACACAGAAGATATTATTCCAACTAATAAATTTAACTTTCATTCACCCTGAACAAAAAGTAAAGATGACCTCATTTCCTACACTACCATTGGGAGGCTATGACCTTTTAAACAGGTCATCATTTCACACAGGTGTGATTCATTCATGTCTTGATTTAGGAAAGGCTTTCTAAACACAGACACATTCCTCTTGCTTCTCAATAAAAAAGGATGTGTTAATCAAAGTCAGAAAATTTCTTGGATCTACTCTTTCCCTTTTGTTTTGAAAAAACAACTCCCACATGTCAAAGAAGAGAACTAGAGGTTGAGAATTTAATTAGTAACTCAAAAACGCCCACCAGGAGAACGGGTGCCTTCAATGCAATTTAACCTGAATCATGAAATGTGCACCTCTGTCCCTTGCCAAATCTGGTTGAGGAGAGAGACACTAAGGTATCTGCTCTGCAGACTTACAAAAGACATAAATATGAAAAAGAACCTGAATGTGAAATGTCTCTGTATTATAAAACAAGAAAAAACATCACAAATTAGGACAAACCATGGATTTTCCAGGCTAGCATAAAGACACAGATTGCTGAAGAGCTGAATGACTTTTACAGCTGTGCTCCTTGATGAGCCTTTTGTGGCAAATGTACAGTAAATCACGATCGTAATCAAGGTAAATCAACGTCAGCACTGAATGCCACTATCCCCTCCTCCAATCACCTGGAAGTGCTGGCCATGTCTCAAACTCACACATGTTCATTCCACCTTCCAACAAAGTACACTGAGGACTGACTGTCATTCATGAACAACGTAGAGTCCAACTGAAGGAACAAAATCATTTTCAGCATAGGCACGGCTTTGTTAGCAGACCACTAACTTGTTCCCTTGTGTCTCACCTGGTACCATTAGTGCCATGTCATTTAATCACTGTATCAAGCAACCCAATAGAAAACACGGTATTTCACTCAACAGATAAGGAAACTGAGCTCAGAGCAATGTGCCTAAGGTTGACTGTCCAAGGTCAGTAAGTTTACAGCAGTAGCCTTAGAACAGGGCCTATCTGTGATCATAAACCCCTACAACCTCACACTGCCTCCTGGGGGGAGGCTGAGTGAGCCAGTTTCCTTTTCTTTGGTGAACTAGCTGTGCTACTGCACTATAGACACACAAGATGGCAACTAGACAGCAGACAGGCCACTTTACCCACAGAAGGTCTTTTAAGGGGAGGGAATATACCATCAACACGGATTGTCAGCATTCAGTGGGCTCATGAACTGTTGGTTCAGACTTTACTTATGGGAGAAAGCCATTCTTCAAATCAGAGAATAATTACTTAAAATGACAAGACATTACATCCATTGCCAAATTCTCAGAGCTGACCAAAAGACAAACATTAAAAAAATAGGCCGGGCTCGGTGGTTCAGCCTGTAATCCTGTGCTTTGGGAGGCCGAGGTGAGTGAATTGCCTGAGCCCGTGGGTTCGAGACCTGCCTGGGCAACTTGGCGAGACCTCATCTCTACAATAACTCAAAAATTAGCCGGGCATGGTAGCACGCGCCTGTAGTTCCAGCTACTTAGAAGGCTGAGCGGAAGGATCACCGGAGCCCTGCACGTCGAGGCTGCGGTGGCCGGGAGCAGCCACTGCACTCCAGTCTAGGCAACAGAGTGAGACTCCAACTCAAAAAAATAAATAAATAAATAAATAAAGTTACACTGCATGACCCCATGTGGACCAGGCTGTGGTGAAAGTCACTACACCAATGCCAGTTACTCTTTCTTTTACATGAGTACTTGAGTTTTCCTTTTTTTTTTTTTTTTTTAAGATGACTTGTATTTGCCAGCAGATCCTGGGAGTCTATTCTTAAGTATCTCAGTCAAGTAAAAGCAGTGGTCACTGAACATGGTTCTTGTGCTTGTAAAAAGTTATACAACAAAAATTATAAATAAAAATGTGATTTCACAAATACCAACAATACCTCTTCCTCGGGCATTTACACCACTCTACTGTATTTTCTCTGGCAGCACAAGGGAGAGGGGAGCCTGGACACTCCTTCTCTCCTGGGTCCTGGCTGAGGGTCTTCCTGATAATACCTAATCTAAATGTGACTGTATTCGGTTTGAAAATATCATCTTTTAGGCCAAGCATATGAGACATGAGACCACAGGTGAATTAGATCTAATAGAAAAATTCTATTAACTTCATTTTCAGGTATTGTCTCTCAAGGTTGATCATGTGAAACGGGCAGACATCAGGTTTAAAACTAGGCTGAATTGTAATGGGAATAGAACTACTGAAAGTTGGGGTTATGATATAGAGTCAAACTTTTTTTATGAGGTTCTTTTTTTTTCCTTTTGCTGAATCACCCTTAGGTGAACAACACTGGCCCTGTCCTGTGCCCCGCACAATTTTTTGGTAATTTTTTACCTTCATATAATATTAAACTTCAGAAAAGTTGCAAGATTTGTAAAAGAAACTCTTATATTCTCTACCCACACTCATCAATGGTTTACATTTTGTTCCATTTGCTTTATCATCATCCTCTCTCTCTCCCTCCCCCCCCATCGACTCACTCACTCTCTCTCTCTCTCACACACCCACACCCACCTCAAACACTCTTTTGTGGGATCCATTTGAGAGTGTATATTTTCTATATTCTCTTACCTAACCACAGTTAAACATCTTTTTAAAAGGCATTTAATTAAAAACAAACAAAAACTATGTACAAGGCATATTATGTTAAATGTAGGAGACAAATAGAATAAAAAGCCAAAATAGCTCAAGCCAGTATTCTGTGATTATTCTAAGGCAGGATTATTGTCTTTAAAATGCTATAATAAGATGGGCTCGGTGGCTCAGCTTGTAATCCCAGCACTTTGGGAGGCTGAGGTGAGTGGATTGCCTGAGTCCACAGGTTCGAGACCCGCCTGGGCAACTTGGCGAGACCTCATCTCTACAATAAATCAAAAATTAGCCAGGCGTGGTAGCACGCACCTGTAGTTCCAGCTACTTGGAAGGCTGAGGTGGAAGGATCACCGGAGCCCAGCAGGTCGAGGCTGTGGTGGCCGGGAGCGGCCACTGCACTCTAGTCTGGGTGACAGAGTGAGACTCCAACTCAAAATAAATAAATAAAAATAAATAAATAAATAAATAAAATGCTATAATAAACTTAATCATAATGAATGACACCTGTGTGTTAACCAATCCTATGCTAGGTTTGGAAATAAGTCATTGGGAGTCCCACTTATCCAGTGGGTCTTTATAATTCTAAATGTCAGTACATCTCATAATGTGGGAGAAAAGAAAGCAAAACATATTTCAGGGATGGGTTTGTTCAGGTTCCAAATAGAGTGTGACCATTAAGAAATCGTGTAGAGGACCCAAAGCCTTTTAACAGCTCACGCCACCATCAAAGATGGCATTGGGGTCAAGCACAGAGAACAGCTAACTGAACTTAATTCAAGCAGGTCATGACATTATTCTGAAGATTAAAAGCCAACTATCAGAGTCAAGTAGAGAAATAAATGACAAACAGAAAAAAGGGGGCACGGACACAGGGAGGTGAGAAAGACGCCCAAGGTTGAATTTAGAGAGCTGGGACGCTTTTTTCTTAGAAAGACAAGGATTATCATGAGGGTTTTCCATGCAAGCCACGCAACAGAAAATGGAACTGTTCCCATCTCCCTCCTTTGTCCTTTCTCTCCCCTCTTTCTTCAACACAGTTAAAGAGCTACTTCTCACCACTTTAAAAGACCCCAAGACAAGCAGCTGGCAGCTGGATGACTTCTCAATCATCATATAATTGTCAGGAGAACATCTGACCCCAGGGAGGAGAGCGATCCTTAGGGAATGGAATCTGGGGCTCTCGCATTCAGTCAACTCAGGCCTGAAGTCTTCATGCCTTTGACAAGTTACCAAACATCTTGGGAGCTAATTCTTTAAAAACAGCAACTATTTTCCTTCCAAGGATGCAAAAGAGTTTTAAATCAAGAAAGAAGTCTATGGATACAAAGAATTAAAGTTACCACTGCAAGGTGCCAATTGGCATTGTTACTTCTACCGCGACTAGACAGATTTTCTGAAAGCTGACTGGTGACATATAGAATCATAACAGTATGGTTATAACAAAACTTGTGTTTCCTCTTCTTTCTGAGTTTGTGAGGGCTTTAGCCTCCTGAAGGGCAAACAAGTTTGCCCAATTACTGGCCACTACTTAGGGCTGCCTTGGAGACAGCTTCTAACCAGTCCCCACATAAACCCTCTGATACCATACAGTGCGTGTATGTATATACGTATGTGTACATGTACACGTACGTACACACACACACACACACACACACCATGTATAATGGTCCACGGAGCATGGCAGGATCTTTCCAGTTATCTTAGGGAGAGCAACAGTTGTGAGCACCTGGTACATGCTTGGCTGTGAGGGGCACTTGTTCCCCAAATTAGAGCATGGCCTCATTCATCCAACACAGTGATGGAATGAGGGATTCCTTGTGAAATGTACTTTCTAGATTCATTCACTCCACTCATTCATTCATCTTTACATTTAAAGGTCATATTGAAGATTCTGGGAAATAGCAAAAAGAAGTCAACTGACATTTATTCCATTAAAAGCCAGAACTTTAAAAAAGTATAGCTACTATAATAAGAATGTTTCCAAATTCCACAACCTGCCTTCTTTAATGGTGGTATATGTGTAAATTCTATGTGATTTAGCCTTTGATCATTTATTTTCATGTTGAGCACAGCAGAAAGAAAGCTGGTTTCAGGACTCAAGAAACAAAAGCTCTAATCCAGCCGTCCAGCTGAGTGTGATCTGGGAACCTAGTTCCCCAAATGGAATATGAGGGTGGTTCCAGACTATTGTCCAGAATTGGACGGCCCCTGAGCCATGACTTTATGATGACTTACAAACTTTTTGTAGTTTTTTTCCCCCTGCTCTCATAATGGTTTTGATTCCTGCTACTTCTGTCTCTTATTAAGTTGCCTTTCCCTTTTGCCCACAACCAACAACCTCAAAATCTTTTAAAAGGCGTTGCTTCCAATATTCTGTAAATTAGGCAACTACTCTGAAAAACTGTCTAAAAGCACACAGAAACTGGGCACATGCCTGTAGTCCCAGCCAACTGGGAGGTTGAGGCAGGAGGACACTTGAGCCTAGGAGTTCAAGACTAGCCCCTTGGGCAACATAGTGAGACCCATCCCCCCATCCCACCCCTGTGGGTGTGTGTGTAAGCACAGTAATCACTGGTGAGATAAGATAGCATACAATATGTGATGGTGTCATTCACATTTAAAAGCAGCCTTATTATTTTGTTTCACTATTTTGGTCATTTGGGAACAATTTTATTTATAGCTAAGGATAATTATTCTGATTGACCTTGACATACACTTAAGTCAGTACTTACTATTTTCCTCTAAAAAACTTAATAAGTGGATAGTTTGGCTAGAAGACAGATTCTTCCAAAGAAGCAACAAGAGATGGCAGTGGCATCTGAATCATATTTTAAAGAATTATACATGTCGGCCAGGCTCGGTGGCTCAGCCTATAATCCCAGCACTTTGGGAGGCCGAGGCAAGTGGATTGCCTGAACCTGCGGGTTCTAGACCAGCCTAGGCAACTTGGTGAGACCTCATCTCTACAATAAATCAAAGATTAGCCAGGCGTGGTAGCACGTGCCTATAGTTCTGGCTACTTGGAAGGCTGAAATGAAAGGATTGTTGGAGCCCAGCAGGTCGACGCTGGGGTGGCTGTGAGTGTGCCACTGCACTCCAGCCTGGCCAACAGAGTGAGACTCAACTGAAAAAAAAAAAAAGGAAGAAGAATTATACCTGTCGGCTGGGCTCAGTGGCTCAACCCAGCACTTTGGGAGACCGAGGTGAGTGGACTGCCTGAGCCCACAGGTTCAAGACCAGCCCAGGCAACTTGGCAAGACCTTGTCTCTACAATAAATCAAAAATTAGCTGGGCGTGGTAGCACGTGCCTGTACTTCTGGTTACTTGGAAGGCTGAGGCAGAAAGATCACCGGAGCCCAGCAGGTCGTTGCTGGGGTGGCCGGGAGGATGCCACTGCACTTCAGCCTGGGTGACAAAGTGAGACTCCAACTCAGAAAAAAAAAAAAAGAATTATACATGTCAGGCAGAAGACTTCAGACATAACACTACAGGCAATCAGAGACCACAAAAGGTCCATGAGTCAGGGGTGCCATGAGACATTTCTGGTCTTAAAGATGAATATGGTAGCAATGATTAGAAAAGAGAAAAAGAGCCTGGGGGAACCAATTAGCCCAAGGTCCCTAAGAAAGGTCAAACATGGTGACTTGGGGAGGGAAAGTAAAAGGAACTAATGCAAAAGAGAGAAACTGGATCAAAGATAAAGTTTTGAGTATTAGGTGACTGGAAGGTGATGTACCAATACATAAATACCATAAGACAACTCAGAAAGCCAGTGAGGATTTGGGGAAGTTCAGGAGAATGATTTTACAGTAGGTCAGTTCTGGTATGATTCCTATTATTCATAATTTTCTTGGACCAAGTCACCAAATCAAATCAAAATTATGCAAATAGAGAACAGAATAACTTTCAGTGCCTGCTGTTGAATATGAAGTCTAAGGTCATTTCCCTAATTACAAATAGTTTTCCCAGTGAAATTCCACCCTGGTTCCTATATGAAGACTCCCCTGGCATTGTGGGATCCCTATGAAAACCTATTTCTTGTGTGAAAATGCCCAGGGAAGTTAGAAATCCTTTGATCACCAAGAACCAGAACAGATATTGACTTGTGAAGTCAGTCAGGCTAACATTTCCTCGGTGTCCCCTGCTGCTAAGTGCCATCCTGTGGGCCACAAACTGTTTAACAACTTCTTTGTTAAACTGCTTGTTAACACGGCCTCAGTGCATAGAAGATGCAGATCACAGGTTCCTCATTGAAAAGCTACTCTAATTCTGCCAGGCAAAATATGCAGGTGAATTAAATTTAACTACAGGATAATTTGGCAGTACAGAAACATGTAACACACTTCCAGTCTTTTTGAGATACAAAATTGACAGCCCTTATGGATATACACATTTCCTTGTTTATGATGACTTTAATTTAAAACAGAAATAAAACCAAAGATATCAAAACGATTGCAATCAAGATCTGAATTTCACAGTAGAGAGACACTGAACTGTAACCTCTTTAAAGTTTTCATATACCCAGAGAGCATTCAGTATTTATTGTCTGCTAAAGACAAAAGTCACTGCCAGAGCACAATTCCATTTCACTTATTCGAAAAATAAAAACATAATGAAGTTCTCTGTCACAAGACAGTGCTTATGGAACATTCCCTTGCCAAAAGTACTTCATACCAGCAATGAGCGGCATTAGGCCATCCGCCCTTTGGTGATTTTCTGTATTTTCCAGGTAAACCTCCAACCAGCTTGTACATTTTCCGACAGCTGAGTGGGCTGTCATGCACCACCCAATGGCCAAGAAACGATCCCTTTTTCCAAGAGGAAATGTGGAACTCTTTCAAAGCATTCTAATTTCAAGCACAAATACATTCCACCACAGTAAGACAGACTGCTTAACAAAAGGAGGAAACATGATGACAAAGCACGGCCCTTTGCCAGAGCGACGCTTTTGAGGTCAGGTTATCTGGCTGTAAACTGGTACAGAAGGACAAAATCCGAACTGGGTGCTGCGGTACGAGGTGCCACCACGCAAGGCGCTGCTCTAATGAGCTCATTATTTTCCTTAACGGGGGGCGCAGATATTTTCTCCAAATCGGGTTCCCGTCAGTCTCCTATTGATTTTTCGGATTTCTATTTTCAACGGCGGCCCAAGGAAACGGCAGCCAGACTTGACTCCAATGTACACACAGACTCGGGTTTCACCCTGTCACCTGTTGGCTCCTGAACAACACTCCTCTTTGTGAAACTTACAGCACTCATTGGAAACAAGTTTCCAGAGAAAACACTTCAAGAAAGTGTTTGAGAAGTCACAAGACTCGAGTTGTAAAAACAAATTCCACACATAGCCTGGTTTATGCGGACACGGATTAATGTGAAAATCCGAGCTTTTAAAAATGGGGCCGGAGGAGAGCCGGAGGGAGAGGACGTCGCCCCCCTTCGGGAGACTTCGGCGGGCCACTCCGGGACAGGGCCGCGAGCGGCGGCTGGCTGGCGGGGCCCCACTGGCCCACCCGCCCCCGCAGCAGGAGCACCGACGCCTGGTGGCCGGCGTCGGCGCCCCCCGCGCCCCGAACCCTGCGCTCGGCGCGGCGGCGGCAGCTGGGGCCGCGAGGGGGCGCCCCGGGCCGCAGGTTGGTGCGGCCCCGGCCCTCGTCTCCCTCCCCGGCCTCGCGGAGCCACAGCCCGAGCTCCGGACCCAGCGCGGGGAGCGACGCGAAGACCCCGGAGAACGGCCCCCGCGCCCCCGAGGGCAGGCAGCCGCCCTCGAACACCCCGTACCCACCTCGGGAGAAAAGCCTCGCGCCGCCCACGGAGAGGCACCAGCTCCGCGGCTGGACGGCGCGACCGAGCGGCCGCGGGGCCCCACGTCCGTGCCCAGCTTCCGACGAGAAGCCCCCAGCCCGCGGGCGCGCGCGCCGCAGCCTCCCGCGCTCAGTCCCCGCCGGCGGCTCCCACCTGCGCCCGCGGAGCCGGGCCGGCGCGGCCTGCAGCCCCTCTCGGAGCCCTCGGCGCGCTCGCCGCCCGCTCGCTCGCTCTGCGCCTGGCCGAGGCTGGCGGCCCGGCCGGGAGCGCGGTGGCTCCCGAAGGCTGAGAGCGCGGGGCGCCCTCCAGGTCACCCTCGCCCACCCATTTCCGGAGAAGACCCCAGCGGGGCGGGGACCGAGGGGCGGGGCGGCGAGCGCAGGGTCTCCGCTGCATCGCGCGGGCCGCGCCCCCCGGGGGCGTCGCAGCGCTGGCCCCGCCCGGCGGGCTGGGGGTCGCCCCCGGCCCCCCTCCCCGCCGTGACGCACTTTCCCCCCTCGGCTCGTCCGCGCCGAGCCCCCTCTCGGGCGACGCGGCGGCTCTCACCAACGCAGCTCCCTAACCCGCCGCGGGGGGCCCCACTAGAGGTCCTCCAGCTCCGCAGAGCCCCCGGCCCCTGGCGGCGTCGCGGGCTCTGCGCCCCCGGGGTTGGGGCGCCGCGTCCAGGCCCCCGCATCCCCCACGCCCCGACTCTGCGCCTCTCCAGGATCCTCCTCTGCGGAGAGAAAAACCCGTCTGTGCTCCGCGCCGGGAGCCCGCCCGGGGCCGGCGATCTTCAAAAGTAATCAGAGCCCGCAGCAGAAAAAAGAGAAAGTAACCGTTTCGCTCCCTGCCGCTCTCACCCACCGCGGGGCCGCCGGCCCGGCTCGCGACGCCGGCCGGCGCGGCTCCCCGCTCCCTCCGCTGGAGGCGCCTGCCCGGCCGGGCCCCGCCGCCGCCCGCTTTCCAGGAACTGTCACTGCCGGCGGTGCCCCTGGCGGGTCTCCACGAGGGCCCGCGCGCACCGTTCCTCGAAGAGGGACCCACCCACTTGGCCCGCCTCGCGGCGCCGGCACCTACCTCGGTCCGCCCGCCCACGCCCGGAGCCGGGAGCTGGAGGCCGCTGGGATGCGAATGCCCGAGGCCGCTTATGTAAACTTCCCCTCCCGCAGGTGCACGCGCGGGCCGCGAAACGCCGGGAGCCGAGGAAAGGCCCCCCCCTTAAAGAAATCATCTCCTCTCTGCCCATAACAATGATGTCAGCAAATGGCACATTTAACCAAGTTCTCACTTGGAAGGGCTCATTAACATATGAATTCTCCTCTTAGGGCTTTCCGTGCATCTCGCAGTGATTCCTGGGGCTTAGCGCAGGAGATTTATTTTTATTGGTAAATAACTGCCAAAGCAAAGGAGCCAGGTCTCCGGTGTCCTAACTCAAGTACACTAGGAAGAGTTTTTTTTTTACAAATAGGTTAAGGGAGAATCATTATTCAAACACTAGAAAGTGCCCCACGCTGAAGGCTAATCTTGTTTCTCAGCTATTTGTAGCTACACTGGGAGAAAGTGGAGCTTGGTTTCGGTTGTCTACAGACAGGGCCAGAGAAGCAAAAACAGGACCCCAAGGCGAGCCCACAAAGAAATGATCGATGAGTAATAATCAGTAGAGGTCTGAATCTCTTCTGAACGACACATTTTAGTTTCTATAATAGGCTCCTTATCACAAAGAGATAGAATGCCAAGAGAAAGGAGCGGGGAAACAATATTTAAGAGCTTCATCGGTTTATAAAATGTCAGTAAATAAATGCAATTTAAAATGGTTACCAGCTCCTATTGTATCCTAGCTTTTTTTTAAGCTAAAAAATAATCCTGTACTATCAGGGCTCCTTGGGAGTGATTTGCAACCTGTGTTTCTATAGCATACAACTGAACAATAGCTCATTGTAACTGTGATTTAAAAATAAACAAGTTGCCATAAATACATCAGCCAAGTAAATAGCTCTGTGGTCAAATTCTGTTATCTGGGCTGCAAAACAAGGGAGCTGAGAAAAAGTTTATTATTACTATTGTTTACTTTTTTTTTAAGTGGCAGAGACAACAAATTGTGACTCTGCTGGTAGACTAGTTTGGAAACACTGATTCAGACAACAAGATTTGTAACAGATAGACTCTCTACTGGGTAAATGGATTCCAGTTTTGAAGGTGAGTCCCCAAGGGTTCTAATATAGACCTCTTCTGGCCTTAGGGTTTAGGGATTTGTGGGAAGCCTTCAAAGGTTACCACTTTCCTCTGTGGATCTGTAAAATGAACTATGAGTACCCAGGTCAGATTTCCTTTTTCCTACTTCATTCTGTTTGGGATTTCTCAGGGAAGACTTAACGACCTATATATATAGGACAAATGTGCAGTCGATTACTGATGTAAATCAACCCTTAACTACCATATCACTATGATAAAGGAGGTATCAGTAGGTGAACGCATTAAGCCAGGCAGACCCTTTTGGGAACAGTTTTTAAAAGATAGCTACCCATTAGTTGAGGCCACGAAATACTCTCAACTACAAACTGTAGCTACACTTATGGGTATTAAGTGCCAGCCATTGTAAGTGTGCTTCCTCTAAGGGGGCTCCTTGTATATACGTTTTGTTCTATTTTCAGCTAGTTGTGTCAGCTTTATTGCCTATTGTGTTCTTGGTGATGAAGCAATTTGGAGACAGTTAAAAGCTTCCCACGAACGTTCAATCTGAATGAAACAGACTTTAGTCTGGTCTGAAAGGCCTTGTTATTGTCAAGGGTGAACTTATGCAGAATGGGAGCAAGGCCCCCAACCAGCATCCTTTTGTTTCAGCCAGGTGGAATATTCATGTTTGTGGATCACACTTGAGGGGTCGGTTGAGAAAGGAAGCCCCAGAATTCACAGGGTTTGGTTCCCTCACTCCTTCCTGGTCTCCGCTCTGCTGTCACCTCCACAGAGAGGCCTTCAGGCCCCTAACTCAAAATATCACCCTCTCCGTTGCAACATTCTTCTCCACAGCACTTAGTACTGCCTAACATTTGTGTGTCTATTTGTTCTTCAGTTTGTTGTCTTTCTTTTCCCCTAGAATTTGGGAGCCTTTGGGGTTGGCGCCTATATTCTCAACACCTAGAATGATGCCTGGCATGTAGCAGACAAGTTCAGTAAATACGAGTTAGGTGAATGGATGATTCTCACGAGTATACCATTGCTGTACAAGTAACTCTGTTTATATTCAAAAGCCAGTCTGAACAATAACGTCCCAATGGAGGAGACGATAATAGAAGTCAGAAATATACCAAGGGCAGAGAAATAAAGAGGTAGCATCTTGTTGTCAAATGTCAGCTGTATATTGGGTCTGGAAGAAAGCGATAAAGTACACAAAATAAAGCCAACCTTGGCATTAGTCCTTGGTTCTCCTGTATTGTGTATGTAGTGACCTTGGGGTCTTTTCTGCTCCTTTTGTTTTTTTCACCTGGAAAACAGGCCTCCTTTTTAGTGGTAAGGGTAAGACTTGCTCTTAGCTTCAGACATTGAGAAGGATATGTTAACTACTGTAAATGCCAGCAATGTGGAAAGAGTATATTTAAGTGGCTAGGCATTTCTTTAATTTTCTCAGTAGATAAGAGAGATCAAGGGCTCTAAAGTTCATCAAATGACATCTTACCTAAATTTGGGGGGCAGTTGACAGAGCTGATAAGTAGGAAAACAGTTTTAGTCTTCAGTGAGTGCATATTTCATAACAACAATCTGGCTGTTCTGACCATGTGTTGTTCTGACTATGGTAACTAAAAGATTCACAAAATCATACAATGGTAGAGTCGATAAAAACTTTTGGGGTCTTGTCCAGATGAAGAAACTGATATTCAGGCAAATAACTGTAGTAATTCTTCATGTTTGTTTCCAAGTTCATTACCACTGTACGTTTATGCAAAATCTTACTTTCTTGTCAATTTTAAACATTTCTGTTGTATCTCTGATTGGTCAGTATACCCTAGTGGGTTACTGAACACTTGCAAATTCTAGTTACCATTATATGGGCGTGTAGCATCCCCAGGGAAGGGCCCCAAGGCAGATACCAAGCTCTTCCTAGGGTTAACAGGCATTGCAGAGTTTTATAATAGGTTGCAGTTTCCCAAGGTCTCCAATTACATTCCTTTGATTATATTTAAAACAATGTGATTAGAGAGCACTGGTTCCTTCACAATTTCTATACCCAATCCCTCTTTAGATTTACTACTCCAGTCTTCCCAGCTCCCTCTCTCCACCTTCCCTCCTTTGTGAATGAGGTAAATTCTCCCTTCAAAGTACCCTGGTGCACTGGGTTTGGAGTTAGGAGACTTAAATGTCTATTATCTGTCAATTACTAGCTTTGTGACATTGAGATAAATCACCTCTCTGTGGTGTTAATGTTTTGTTTTGTTTTTTTCCCCCATCTCTAAAAATGTCACAGTCTAGTTTAGGTCAATGTTTAGAATTTTTGAGACGGGAACACAATCCATTCTTCTCCTAAAATAAAAATCTCAATATAGAAACAGATGAAAGTGACACAGCTGTCGAAGCTCTGGATTGGCTTCTTTCCATCCTCTTGCCACAATTTCCCCCACTCCCATTCTTCCAAAGCAGATCCCAGGCTCTTCCATCTCTAACTAGATGCTCCTAGAAGCTCTGCCAATTCTAATATTTTCTGAGTCTCTAAAAACCTGATAGCTTGTTATGACAATACCAGATAGGTGTTTGCAGCTGTGCTGTCTTAAGTCTACAGCCTAGGATGGGTGGGAGGATACGGGACGTGTCCGTTCATCTGACCTTGTTCCAGGTTGTACACACAGCCATCTTTTGCCCACCCCATCCCTTATTCCCCACTATTCTGATATATCCCCTTCCCCCACTTCAGGAAATGCTTGTTACTTTCCATAAACAGATAATTAAACTAAGTGTTTAGCTTAACTGAACAAGTGACCTTTGGTTCTGCAGTCCTCTCAACTCCAGTAGATCTATAATTTGATACAAACCTTCTTAAACTGCATTGCTGAAACACTGACAAAATGTTAGGAAACTAAGGCTAAATCTTCCAACAAATATTGAAAGAACTGTACCACAGAAAGATATCCAAGATCTATTAAGTTGCAAAACCCAATATACAGTTGTGATCACACTAACTAATAATTTATAAACTAGTATACACATTGCAAAATTATTTAGATATTATAAATACCAAACCATTAGTATGAGTTCTAGGGAAGGGCAGATTACAGGAAAATATCATTTAAAAATCATATTTATAAAATAAGTGATTTTAATATTATTTATAACTTTTTCCTTTTATAACACTCATATACTTTTGTAAATTATTTAAGAAACAATAAAGAAAATATACACTATTAATATAAGAAGAAAATTTGAAAGCAGAAATTAACATTCCAAATTTAAATATTAGTTGGTATGGGAAGATCCATGAATATATAATTCCCCTCTGCTTTCTTCCTCCTAGTCACAAACTTCAAGAGTGGAATTTCTGCTGCACTTATTTACAATACTTTGCAAAGAGGGGTGTCACCAGTTCCACATTTCCAAGGAGCCAGACATCTTGGGGCAGAGGCTATCCAATTGATGCCTCACGTATCCATCCATGATTTCGCAGGTAGATTCTTTGGTTGAGTTTCAGGGCATTACTTGTTGAAGGGTATCACTGTTAGACCCAGACCCTTTCCTTGACTTAAGGACTTTACATTCTAAACTGCATATTCTATTTATATCTGGATTTATTCCAAAAAGAAGGCAGAGAAAAATACACAAAATGAATAGAGAAAATAAATGATTGGTCTAATTTTCTGAACTACATACCAAACCATGACACATGGTGATTACAGTATAGCTGAGGTGTGGCTAAATTCTCATATAGAAATAAGAAAAAATGTTGATAAATCAATTCTGGCTAGAAGGTGAGGATCCAGGAACTGTGAAGATGGGGCGATATTTGAACAGGGTTTTTAAGGATTAAAAGTAGTTGATCAGGGTAATTAATGGAGTGAGGTTGAGGTAGGGAACAGGGCCTAGTCCAAGCTGAGTCCATCAAAGTTTAAAGGCCAAAAAAGCTAGAGCACAGGAGGAGGGGCCAGAAACTGTGCTCCAAGACAGGCTGGCCGGGGCTGTGAATGGCAGCACAAGTCATCATAAGTATGCCAAGTTCCTCTAAGGGCAGTGGGGAGCCATGAAGCTTAAGCAGAGAAGAGTGACATGATCATATTTAGGCACTAATTAGAGGGTCGGTGGAGAGAACAGTGCAGGGAAACCAGGTGGGAAAAGCCTTGAAGCTGCCCTAGTGGTCAAGGACAGAGAAGACAAGACAGTGTGTCTGAGGGTGTGATTTTTCTCAGGGCAGAAGAACCAGTTGTGGCTGCCCAGTGTGTATGGTGGGGTGGGGCATGGGGAGGTGACAGTTGGGGCCCAGACATTCCTAAATGAGTCAGCATTCCCATCGTTTTCTTGAAAGACACCCAACAGCTTAGCCCTGATGTGAGCTCTAACTTGGAACTGCAATTTTTTTTCACTGTCCATGGGAGACAAACTCAAAAGGATTCACATTTCTAAGCTCAGACTTGATTTTTGGTTGATATTCACCTTTAAAATACTGTGTTCACAAATATTATACTATTTACATATTGTGTTAAAGAACTCCAGGCCCATTATTATGAAAGAAATAGGCACATGATTTTCAGGTTGGAATATAATCTATGCAGACCAACCACCCAAAATGGCACTGGGAAGTTAGCATGTCAAGTGAAGGTCTGCAATCTAGCAGCTTCTGTTTTGATTTTTGTTGTTGAGTTGGGGTCTCACTCTGTCACCCAGGTACCATCACAGCTCACTGCAGCCTCAACCTCCTGAGCTCAGGCGATCATTTCTCTTCAGTCTGCTGAGAAGCTGGGACTACAGCACATGCCACCATGCCTGGCTAATTTTTTATTTTCATTTTTTTGTAGAGATAGCGTCTTGTGTTATTTAGGCTGGTCTTAAACTCGTGAACTCAAGCAATCCTCCCACTTTGACCTCCCAAAGTGCTGGGATTATAGGAGTTAACTACTGTGCCCAGCCCTTAGTGTTTTATACAAAAAATTAAAATAATAGATATCGTTCTCTCCCAAATTTTAAAATTATAGACTCTCTGATGCTTTATTTCATGAACTACATACTTAAAGCTATTGTGCCTACTATGTATTTTCTTTTGATATTTAAACTCTCTGCCAACTAAGCTGGTTGGTTCCCCACAAGGGAAAATCTAGGCATGCCGGCTTTTGACACCGTTACCGTGTGCTATAACTAACAAAGGTGCTCTTAGAGAAGTGTCAGCAAAGAATTATTTCCAGCAGCCAGAAGCCTCTAGGAAAAAGAAAAAGGCCAGCAAAGCTTTCCATACAATTTTTTAAAATCTTTTCTGAGATCCCAAGGCCCTTTCTGCAACTGTGGGAACTTGAAAGAGATGATTTTGTAGTGGATACTGGTTTACAAGCTTTAATTAGAGTGTACCAGGGCCAGGATTTGGAACTCAAATTGTTCTGCTGGTCCTGTATCACACATAGTTCTAGAGAACTGTCTTTTGTTCCAAGTTAATTGTATTAGTTCCTTTCTCCTTTATGCTTGGAACTTTAAATTCATCAACACTGTGTTTGCATTGGATTACAGAGGAGTAAAGGGTAGGGATGTTGTCTGTTTTGTTTAGCGATATAACCCAAGTGCTTAGATACCCTGGCCTGATACACAGTGGGTTCTCAATAAATATTTGCTGAATAGTGAATTACTTTCTTGTTCATATTGATCTTCCTGTGGGGACAAGAGTGACTTTATTTAAATGCTAATACGCCATGTAAATTCTGACCAATCCTGAGTCCGGGAATGCCTCTAAAATTTCTAGTTGACATATTATTCTTTATGTAGAAACACCTGTTCATTGTAAGTTTCCACCAAAACAACACTTGATGCTGCTGTGGAAATTGTAGGCTGTGATGCCTGTAGCCACCTGCACATTCCTTCCAGAGCATATATGCTTTCCCCGAGATGTAAACCCTGGGTCTTGGGGGTCGTAGTGCAGAGAGCTACCTGTCTTGCTGCTGCCCAAGATATGCTTCTGTTTGTAAGTTGTCCAATCAATCAACCAAAACCAACACATTGGATTCATCTGCCTCCTTCTTTGGCTTCTCAGCTCCTTCAGCATTTGGGGTCGTTTTGTATATATGGCCCTTTCATAGACTATTCCACAGAACCTGACTCAGAACTCTGCACACACTAAGTACTTCTATTTATGTCTTCATTAACAATCCATTGATTCTGTTTTTCTTTAGATTTTAAGAAAAGTGAGTCAACTAATTTGAGGTCCAATGTTTCAGTTTTAATATTCAAAAGAATCTCATCACACTGCTTAGGTCACTTGCTCTTTTTGAATTGTAAGATCTGATATGACAAAGGTTAACTAGGAAAAAAGAAGATCTGATATGAACTCAAATTAATTGACTAGCCTGAAATCTCTTTAGAAAACCTGAATTTCTAAATCACATACTCCACTTACCTCCAAATCAATACCCTACTTTCTCCTTTATTCCAAGTCGGTTTATGGGGCCACTAATAATCTGAGTCAGCTAGAAACCTGGCCACCACAGCCTCCTTTCGTCTCCCTCCTTATCCTCATTCAGTTACTTATCAGATCTTTGTATCTTTGAAATCTTCTCTATTGACTCTGTATAGGCAGACCTCAGAGATAGTGCAGGTTCTGTTCAGACCACTGCAGTAAGGCAAATATCACAATCGAGTACCATGAACTTTTTGGTTTCTCATTGGATATAAAAGTTACACTTACACTCCACTGTAATCTGTGAAGTATGCCATAGCATGATGTAAAAAAAAGTGCATACTTTAATTAAAAAATACTTTACTGCTAAAAAATGCTAACGATCATCTGAGCCTTCAGTGAGTGATCATCTTTTTGCTGATGGAGGTCTTGCCTTGATGTTGATGGCTGTTGACTGGAGCAGTGGCTGCTGAAGGCTGAGTTGGCTATGATGATTTCTTCTTTTTCTTCTCTTCCTCCTTCTCTTCCTCCTCCTTGTTTTAAAACAAAGTTTATTAGAGAAGAAGAGGGGAAAGATAGAGAGACATGCCAGAGCTGGCATGGGTGAGAAACCACTGGCAATTTCTTAAAATAAGACAATAGTGAAGTTTACTACATCCATTGACTCTTTTCATGAAAGATTTCTCTTTAGCATGTGAAACTGTTTGGTGGCATTTTACTCATAGTAAAACTTCTCTAAAAATTGGAGTCAAGTGCAGAAATGGAAAACCAAATACCGTATGTTCTCACTTATAAGTGGGAGCTAAACACTGGATACACACAGGCATAAAAATGGGAACAACAGACACTGGAGGCTCCTAAAGGGGGGAGGGTAAGAGTTGAAAAACTACCTATTGGGTATCATGCTTACTATTTGGGTGGGGAACTCAAGAGAAGCACAAAACTCTCTATCATACAATATACCCATGTAACTAAACTGTTCGTGTCCCCTTTGAATCTAAAATGAAAAAACAAACACAAAACAAAATTGGAGTCAATCCTCTCAAACCCTGCCACTGTTCTATCATTAAAGTTCAATGACTTTAGGTTCCACCTCTACTTTTAGTTCTCTTGCTGCCACCACATCTGCAGTTACTTCCTCTACAGCTGTCTTAAAATCTGTTAAAGACATCCATGAGGGTTGAAATCACCTTTTTCAAACTGTTGATATTTTGACCTCCTCCCATGAATCACAGATGTTCTTAATGGCATCTAGAATGGTCAATCTTGTCCAGAAGATTTTCAATTATTTTTCTCAGAGGAGTCCATCAGAGGAACCACTATTAATGGCCTTAGAAAATGTTGTTCTTAAATAAGACTTGAAAGTCAAATTTACTCTTTGATCCATG
The DNA here is from genome assembly GCA_963574415.1 of Tarsius wallacei. NCBI lineage: Eukaryota > Metazoa > Chordata > Mammalia > Primates > Tarsiidae > Tarsius > Tarsius wallacei. The sequence goes on along the minus strand of CAUYQG010122181.1, from coordinate 2,071 downwards.
GAGTGCACAATGGATACTGTGTCAGCAGATATAGAAACCACATTCATCTCCTTGTACATCTCCATCAGAGCTCTTGGGTGACCAGGTGCATTGTCAGTGAATGGTGTTACTTTGAAAGGAGGGTTTTTTTTTTTTTCTAAGAAGTTGGTCTCAACAGTGAGCTTAACAAATTCAGCTTAAACTATTCTGGAAACAGAGGTATAGTCATCCAGAAGCCATCTAGATGTTGTTCCATTTATAGTGTGCACAGGCAGAGTAGATTTAGCATAATTCTTAAGGTCCCTAGGATTTGGAGAATGGTAAATGAACATAGGCTTCAAGTTAAAATCACCAGCTGCATTAGCTCCTAACAAGAAAGCCAGCCTGACCTTTGAAGTTTTGAAACCAGGCATTGACCTCTCCTGTCGAGCTATGAAATTCCTAGATGGCATCTTCTTCCAATAGAAGACTGATTTATCTACATCAAAAATCTGTTGTTTAATGTAGCCCCCTTTATCAATGACTTTAGCTAGATCTTCTGGATAACTTGCTGCAGTTTCTCCACCAGCACTTGCTGCCTCACCTTTGCACTTTCACATTATGGAGGTGGCTTCTTTCCTTAAACCTCATGAACCAACCTCTGCTAGTCCCAAACTTCTTCTGCAGCTTCCTCACCTCCCTCAGACTTCATAAAATTAGAGAGAGTTGGGGCCTTGCTTTGCATTAGGCTTTGGCTCAAGGGAATGTTGTGGCTGGTGTGAGCTTCTACCCAGACCGCTCAAGCTTTCTTCATATCAGCAATAAGGTTGTTTCTCTTTCTTATTATTTATGTGTTCCCTGGAGTAGCACTTTCAATTTCTTTTGAGAACTTTTCCTTTGCATTCACAATTTGGCTAACTGTTTAGTCCAAGAAGCAGCCTAGCTTTTGACCTGTCTCAGCTTTTGACATCCCTTTCTCACTAAACTTAATCATTTCTAGCTTTTGATTTAAAGTGAGAGACATGCAAGTCTTCCTTTCGCTTGAACACTTTGAGGCCATCACAGGGTTATTACTTGGCCTAATTGCAACGGATTGTGCTTCAGAGAATAGGGAAGCCCAAGGAGAGGAGGGAGAGAGACAGGATGGGGGAACAGCCAGTCAGTGGAACAATCAGAATAAACACACACATTTACTGACTAAGCTCACCATCTTATATAAGACAGTGTGTGGCACCCCAAAACAATTATAATAGTAACATCAAAAATTACTAATCACAGATCACCATAACAGATATTATAATAAGAAGAAAGTTTGAAATATTGTGAGAATTACCAAATGTGGCATAGAGACAAAGTGAACACATGCTGATGGGAAAATTGCTCAACACAGAGTTGTCACACAACATTCAATTTGTAAAACATGCAGTGCAATACATTGAAGTGTGATTGTGTATTTCCTCCCTACCTCTTTGGCTGCTGCCTGCCCATCTTCCCCACTCTGGGATGTGATAACAGCTGAACTCACTTCCTTAGTTCTTCCCATCCCTATGTTCACTCTCCTTTACTGGACAGTGCAAATCTGATGATGTCGTTCTCCGTTAAATCCCTTCTTCAAAGTTTCCAAAATGCCTTTACGGGCTAAAATTAAGGTTCTTTGCAAAAGGGTTCCCCTCCCCCATTTCCAGCCCCTGTTGATGTCTTCAGCTCTGTCTCCATCACTGGTCATACCTCACTTTGGGTTCTAGAACTGTTCATTACCAACTATATCAAGCTGTTTCATTCTGCTGATTCTTCTAATTGGAGCCATCTAAACACTTACTTTTTTTTTTTTTTTTTTTGTGAGTTGGAGTCTCACTCTGTCGCCCAGACTGGAGTGCAGTGGCCGCTCCCGGCCACCGCAGCCTTGACCTGCTGGGCTCCAGTGATCCTTCCGCCTCAGCCTTCCAAGTAGCTGAAACTATCAGGCGCATGCTACCATGCCCGGCTAATTTTTGATTTATTGTAGAGATGAGGTCTTGCCAAGTTGCCCAGGCGGGTCTCAAACCCTCAGGCTCAGGCAATCCACTCACCTCAGCCTCCCAAAGCGCGGGATTACAGGCTGAGCCACCGAGCC
>CAUYQG010122180.1:0-25991 GCA_963574415.1 Tarsius wallacei | reverse complement strand
ATCCAGTTTGCCATTCTGTGTCTTTTCAGTGGTGCATTTAGTCCATTCACATTCGGGCTGATTATTGAAATGTGATTGTTTCTCCTTGTCATGAGGTCCTTATAAAGTTTTTTCTTTGTTTGCTTGTTTTCTTTTGGCTTTGGGGTTAATGTATGTGTGTGTTTTCAAGTTTCTTGTTGCGCTGTATTCTCTGTTGATTCTGTGCTGTGTTGTTATCTTGGAAAGTGCATGGTCATTCATTTTTTTTTTTTCTTTCTTTTGTGCTTAATAACTTTTAAAGTGTCTCTTGTAGAGCTGATCTGGAAGTTGCATACTCTCTTAGGGATTGGATGTCTGGGAAGGATTTTAATTCTCCATCACTGATGAAGTTGAGCTTGGCTGGATAGAAAATTCTTTGTTGACATTGTTTTTCTTTGAGGACTTTGAATATAGGGCTCCAGTCCCTTTTTGCTTGCAGTATTTCTGTCAATAGCTCTGCTGCTATTCTGATTGGTTTTCCCAGGTCAGTAGTCTGACCTTTCTCTCTTGCTTCCTTTATGATTTTTTATTGTGTGCCTACTTTTTGTAGGTGAATTACTATGTGTCTAGGGGTTGGTCTTCTCATTTGATGTCTTGTGAGGGTTCTCTGTACCTCATGTGCTTGGCTGATCATGTCTCTGGTGAGATGGGGAAAGTTTTCTTGGATAGCTTCCTGGAATACTTGCTCCTAGTTGTTCTCCATTTCCTTTTCTTCTTTGTGATACCAATCAAGCATAGGTTTGGCCTCTTGATATAATCACACATCTCTTGCAGGTTTTGTTCTTTCTTTCTGAGTCTTCTTTCTATGTTTTTTAAAGATCGGGTTAATTATATGTTCTGGTCTTCAAGTTCTGAGATTCTTTTTTCAGCTAGATTAATTCTGCTTTCCATGCTTATCATCTTGTTATTTATTTTCTGGATAAAATTTTGTATTGCCAAAATCTCTGTTAAAAGTTCTTTCAATGTTGCATCTTGTCTTTATTGAGTTTTATTCACTCTTTCTATCTATTACCTAAACCCTGTCATATTCTGGGGACAGTCGTTGGTGACTTCCATTGTTTGGGCCCCAAGGTCTGATTTTTCAGGAGTTTTGTCTTTGGTACACTTGAAATTGCCTGAGGCTTTCCTTTGGTTTTTCTTCATCGTGACAGATCTCCTGCTTTTTTCTCTTTTTTTCCCTGTTATTCAGTGTCAGTGGAAGAGTCTTTTCCTTCTGATGTTTGCTTAGTCCTCTATTTTTCTCTGATCTGGACTCTGGATTTGTTCTATTTTGAAATAGGACAGTGGATGGAAAACTTTGCTGTCTCTTGTAGTTTTTGAAATTGGAATAAAGTAGGGAATGGGGCACTAGGAATCAGAAACTACTTGCAAATTAAAATGTTCACTGATTGTGGTATGTGTTCCCTGAGATCCACTCCCCACCACCACTCTATATGACGATGCAAAGCAGAAACCAATGCAAAAGCAACTGAACACATACACACACACCCCAAAACAAACTGGAATAGCAACAAAGTGAAACAAAATAAACAACAACAACAACAAAATCCAAGAAAAGTAAACACACACACATGTCTAGCACAAAGTATATAGAGAAAAAAACAGAAAGACTGGAGGAAAATTTTTTTTTTTAAAAAGCTATTCAGGTACAATCCTCACACATACATTGACACACACCTTGAATTATAAAAAAATGAATATAAAAAATCCCCAGAAGAACAAAAGAGCTTAAACCAACATCAACAACAAAATCAAAAGATGAACACTCAATCATTTACATACACACATAAATGGAAAATGACATTTAAAAGAAGAAAGAAACAGAAAAAGAAAAGAAATTGGGGGGTACAGATCAAACCTTCATATACACATTCATGCACAAAGAAAAATATTTTAAAAATAGAAGAACTAACAAACAGTTAAAGGTTTTTAAAAATTAAAAAATAATTGAAAATTAAAAAAAATGAAAACCCTGCCCTCTTGTTGCAGGCTTATAATTGTTCCTCTAATCAGGTCTCTCCTGCAGAGCCACCTCTTTCACTCTCTCCTTAGGGAATGAAGCAGGGAAGGAGGAGGGGTGGTGGAGGTGAGTGGGGCTGCAGTCCTCCCCTCCCACTCTCGTATGGTCAGGGACATCTCCTCCCATGGGGACGTACGAGATTGTCTCTTCCCCAGGTATGTACTTTCACTGGGGATACCCCAGCCAGACCTATCCTTGAATGGATTTCTCCTATTGCGATTGATGTCTAGTCTCTACCTGGGGTTGTCCCCCTCAGTCATGGTCCAGGTACATGGGTCTGATGTTCAGAGGATTGCTGAGGAGGAGGGATTTTGGGTCAGCTCTAGACTCACCACTGATCTCTTTGGAGTTCTTCCTTATCCTTTTCTGGTAACACCCTTTGTCTCACAGCTGAATCAGTGTAGGGGCTTGTGCGCCTGGAACTCAGCACTCGCCAGGTTCCTCTGAAGTCTGTGCTCTCAGGATATTCCCTCTGGATCATGGTCATTCCCTGAGTAGTTGATCCACCAGTCACAGAGATTGGGTCTGTTGGTCTGTGATAAGCAAGTTGGAGAACTTTCCTGGCTCACCTTTAAGATGGTGGTTGGGTGCCTCTCTTGTACTCTTCCATGGGAACTTGCTTCTGTATTCCCTCTGCAGGCAGCCCCTGCCAGACCCCTGCCAGGTGCTGAAGTGGTGAGGCAAAGCCAGGAGCTGGCAGTCTCTCTCCTGTTTTGATGAGGAAGGAGAGCCTGGGGCGATAGTTTCTCCTTGCTGCTTTTCCAAAGGAAAACTTCTGTCTGTTGAAAAAAAAAATGGCGCTCTCTTCTGTGACCTGGAAAGAGCCAGGGATGAAGTAGCAAAGCTATAGCATCAACTGTTGCACCAGGGGCCTGGCCACCCTCTCACGAGCCCCACTTAGACAGTCTCTCCCAGCATTTTATTCCCAGGGAGGGTTTGTTGATTTAAAAAAGAAAAAGAAAAAAAATAGCCCTCGGCTTCTGCATCCTGGGAATCGCTAGGGTCTAAGCCCAGTGGCTGTGGCACCAGTTGCTGCACCAGGAGAGCCCTGGCCACTAGCTCCCTAGCCCTTGCTCAGCCAGCCCTTCACATGCCCACTCACTCACCAGCACATACACAAAATTTTCCATACACTCACTCACTCACATGGGGACTCGCATAGTCCAACTGGCTCAGTCGCCATCTTCCCGACTCCCTCAAAGATTATACTTTTTTTTTTTGAGAAAGAAAGCAGGATTTATTGAGAAGACAGAAAAGCTACCACAGCGGGAGGAGACCTAAAGGGGTTGCCCATGAAGAGTATTCTTAAAGGGAAAACTTGCTCCCCTTCCTCTTTTCTGTTTCCTAGGAGATACATGATGGCTGGAACTCTGGCAATCATGTTAGGCTATGAGATGATCTTAGGGGAAAAAAAGCTATGTACACCTATCCTGAGCAAAAAGATAACACAAATCCTTAGATGCCTTACATTTTGAAGTTCTCTAGCATTCCTTGATGACTACCTCAAGAGTTTGACCATAAGAGAGTTAATTCTATATGGTTTACACTGAATTTTAGGGCATTTTTTTCCTATTTCTGTAAGCAAATAATCCTAGCTAATAAAACTATTTAGTGGAGAATATTTAACAAGCACACATAAGTATATAAAATAAAATATAAATTATGTATATTTCTGCCATAAGAAATATCTATTAATATTTTTGTGTCTTTAAGGATTTAATTTCAGTCCTTTTCCCCTAAATGTTTCTATATAGAATGTTTTAAACCATTCACTTGCAACTATTACCATGGCTGATTTGTTTTAACAGTGGTGGGATTGTCATTATGCTGCCCCTCTGGTATTTCTAGCTCTCTGCCTTCTGAACTCATGGTAATATTGCACCTCTTTGCATCCTGTGATAGGGCAGGATTATGTGTTTAGTTCTGACCAGTGAAGTGTGCTAAAGTGACTGGTGCTGCTTTTGGCCCATGAATTTAATTGTCAGTTTAAGTTCTATCAGATTTTCTTTGCTCTCTGCCATAGAGACCTACAATGTTCCAAATAGTTACAGCTTGGCAGTTTGGATAACAAAGTGAATAGGGTCTTCAGTTTAAATTTGATGGACACACAGTGAGAATAAGAAATTAAAAAAAAAAAATTTGTAGCTCTAAATCACTAAGATTTGAGGGTTTGTTTGTTACTCAGCCTAAACTAGCTTATCTTGACTGACAGGACAGGTGGGATATGTAATGGTCAGTAATATGTGTGTAGTGTTAATCAAGACAAATTCTAAAATCCTCATCAGCATTCTACACAATTTGCCTCTTCTGTTCCATGAATTTTATCACTTGGGTTCCTTAATTGCACCATCCTCTTTCCTAAATCATTGTTCTGGAGAATACTACTGACTAGTTCAGGCACATACACTCCATTTCTCCCCATATGTTCTTCAAGTGATCCTTGAGATCTCAGTTAAAATGTTATTTACTTACCAAACTTTCTTTCTCTGACTCCTATGCCTTTGACAGTTTCTTTATATATTGATACTTCATTATTCACAATATAGGAATTAAGTTATTAATTATATAATTAAGCATTTAGCTACCTGTTTTACTAAAATATAAACTTTTGAGGATTTGGACAATACATTTTGCCTCCTTTTTTATTCCTAGTTTCTAGGACAGAGAAAAAAACTAATGTATAAAATAAAATAATTTTTCTCCTAAGCAAAGTTTACCAAGCATTTCTTGTTTTCAGAATGTCTTTGTCTCTTCTTTTTTTCTTTCTTTCAAGTTTCTAAATTATAATATCCCTTTTATTTGAAGTCAAACTGCCTTTTAGAAAAAGCTGAATTTATTCAGTCTGGAAAAATAAGAATTCTATACAGGGAAAAAGAATATTACAAGCAATTTTAAAATATTTATCTGAAGAAAAATGATGGTAAATATGGTGCTAGTCCTGTGATATCAGTTTATTGGTAGATATTGAAAATGAGATAGTGTTGCTTTTGAAAACCAAGAATGGTTTACTTTCAAAGAGTAACCCGCAAAGGTTTAGGGTAAATGAAAACCTGAATCACATAAATTAAAAGTGACCATCTGAATTTTAACTTATTATCAATACAACAAAGGTAAAGTAATCAGAGAATGTACCCAGCTTTATCAATTTCCATTGGATTTTGTAGGTGGCTTTTAAAACTTACAAAGTTTTTAAAATTATTATATTTTTAGTTTCAAGGAAGCTGACAATAACTCAACAATTGCCATGCCTGCCTAGTGACTGCTGTTGTTATTCCTTTGACCAAGATTGTCAAATATGTTTGCCTAACTCCATAGTTAGCATGGAATTGAATATTTTTAATTGTACTTTTCCTGATAGAATAAAATTGAAGGTGTTATCAGATAGGGGATGTAAAAGTGGTTATTGACCAGGTAATTATCTAAGTTTGTGGCAATATTTTAATTAATAAATAATAATTATCAATTATAATAGCAAGCATTATTATATGTTATAAATTTATTGTTTATTAAGCCATTCTATTTGTGCAACAACTCAATGAAGATATTAATATTAGTAACCCATTTTATAGATGAGGATGTTAGATAGAGAGAAAGTTTAAGTAACTTGCCTCGGGTTATACAGCTGGTAGGTGCTGCAGCCACGCCAGTGTTTGAAGTGATCGATCTGGCTTTCAACAGTGCCCTTAACCACCTACTAAGTAAGTTTCAAAGTATGACTGTGTCTTAAAACACATACATGGGTATTTGTATGCTTTAGTGCTCAAGATAAAGCTTCAGTTAGTGTCAGTGTAGAACACATTGGGAAAAGTCATTAGTTGTTTTAATTTAGCTTTTAACTTCTCAAACCTTTAAAAATCATTATAAAGAACTTGTTTTTAAGTGAAATATATTAATGAAGTGAAAGTACATATAGTATAAAGTTGAAAATATAAAGGTTGTATATACAGAATGGAATGCACAGTAAGTTTCTCTCTTACCCTAGACTCTTAGTGAGTCCAGGTCAAAGAGGAAATCGTTCTTATGCCAGAGACTACTATTATCCCTGTATCCAAATTTGCTTTCTTCCTTCTAGTAACAAACCATGTGATTTTATCTGGTCATGTGTGTGCTTGGCTCAGCAGTACTCTTTCCAGTATTTCTTGTTACTAGGTATGGACTGAGTGAACCCCAGCTAATGGGATGTTGGCGATGTGATGTATGCAAATTTCAATTTATAGACCCTAAAAAGGGACATGGCTTATGTTCTGTTTTATTTTCTTCTTTTTCCATGGGTTGTAAACTGGCTGAAGTGGTGGGTGGTGGTTCACCTAAATTATGCAGGCGATGGCAGAGCAAATTAAATTTTTAATGGAGTAGAGCAGAATTCACCCATCTCTTTTCCACTGCTTAACTCTGAACCAATATTCAGGAGACACCTTAATTTCTCCTGTTTGAGTTAGTGTACAGATTCGGCTGATGTAACAAAGCATTGCCAAAACAAAAGCTAACATTCTTTTATCTTCAATTCTCTAAAATTATTTCTCAGCTCATTTGACAAAAATTAATGATAATAGTAAATTTGCATTTTGACTTCATCAATATCTTTCTATTTCCTAAGATTTAAATTTCCACCAGGAAACTGTTAATCAAATTTCTCATGTGTCAATACTTTGTCAAGAGATAAAGTTTATTTTATCATATTATTTTCTCAAAAATAAAATGTGAGGAAGCAAAAATTTAAAATTTAATTTTTCTTTTCTGGCTGAAAGTCTGATTTTAACATTTTTAGTGGATACTGTACTGTGGACTCTAAATAGGGATGAACTTTTAAAAATTTTTGTACATGAAATAATCAACGACTCTGATATTACCTAAGCAAAGAGAGCAAATTGGCTTTTTGTGGTGTGTATCTGTGTTTTATGACTTCATAGATGCTTTAATATTAAGTGACTGAACAGGTCAAATGCCTTCTACAGTGAGAGTTCATTCCTTCTTAATCTCATTAGTTTTATAATACAATCATGAAAATTATTTTTTGTTTAAATAAATTTTTAAACAGCAAATTGACTGACAAAGTTTGAATTGATTGAACTCATGTTTGTTGCTACTAGTCTTACTACCAAGTCAATTGCTTCTGACTCTTCTGTTTTCCACCTTTTCATGCTCAGAGAATGCAAGCATTTACTCCTTTATATATTTGTGTATATACAAATACATATACACAAATATATATATATACATAAATATCTATATCTTTCTATCTATATCTATCTATATCTATATCTATCCTGGTACTGGGATGCAAGCACTTACTCTTAATGCTTTCTGAAATTCTCCAGCAATTTCATAGGAAACAAAGGGGAAATTAAAAACAAGGATAAAATATGTCCAATGTCAGTTTATACACTATTTATTTCCTTTTTTCTCTATTTTTTGTAGTCTTTGTTACATGAGTTACTGATTATTTTCATAGTGGCTGCAATTGTATTTTACCAAACACCAGGAAAAAAAAAGTAATTCATGGTCAGTGCAGGAATATGAAGACTAATTAGAGAAACCATAAGGAAAACAAAAACCTAAAGACACATGGTTATTTTATCTCAGTGCAAAGGGTGAACATCTCTTTTGATTTCTCCCTAAGTATAGTGTTGTTCTATTAGTAATTTACTACAACTGATTGGCAAGGATGCTACAAGAAAGTAAGGTTAAACTTTTAATACTTGCCTATGCATGCATATTAATTAGAGAGTGAAATATCTACATTTGATAAGCATAACAGCAAACATTCCAAAGCTCCAGAATGTGCTATACAGAACTGAGTCATTTTCACATCCATGGATGCTGTTGGTAGTTTAATATATAAGGTTGAAGGGAGTAGTCAGTCACATTGAAGCTTTTGAAGCAGATGTCAGCCTTAAATTTTGAAGTTATTATAAACATGTATTTTTAAAGCGAATTAAGAAAAGATTTCAGTAGTCTTTCTTGCTATGTTTTGGCTCAAAGTATGAAAATTTCTGTGTGAGCTTTAAATTCTCTTAATGCTGTTTTTCTCTCTTGTTGTCGTGGAAGAGCCATGAACTTATTACTTATAAATTTAGCCCCCACTTTGTTTCCACTATAGTTGGAAAGCCAGCATCTTTACTCAGAGGTTTAATTTTATGGGGTAAGGAGAAATTGACCTACTGTCCTCACCACCTCCATCATCTCTTCCTCTCTACCTTCCTCCCTTCTGGCCACTGCCACTAATGCCCGCCATGCCCTGCAGCACCTCTTAGAGCATTTAAGTGAGTTCAAGGGAGCCATGTGCATATAACCCAAAAGTTAGCAATAGTGCACATTAATGAGTGAACATTTTAAAGGAATGCCCTGTGGTTTTAGTGTTTTTCAAAAATTCTTTCTGGAGTCTTCAATATTTATCTCTCAGCAATTTAGTATGCATTCACCTCTCTTTTGTTTTTTCTTTGTTGTTGTTGTTGGTTTTTTTTGCTTACAATTGACTTCCTCTTTTGTTCTGTAATTTATCTGTTCTATATCTATAACTACAGTGTCTTCCTTTATCAGTGTTTCCCAATGGGTGTTCTGCTGGCAACTTCGGTGAGACAATGCTTTATTGTGCAGAATTCCTCCTCCTTCCCATCCTCCCTTCCTCCTTCTCCCCATCCTCCCTCCTCCTACTCCTCCTCTACTTCTTCTACCTTGACATTTAAAATTCTGGTTCCCACTCAGTAAAATGCTGTAGCACTTTCCTAGCTATCTTGAAAAGCAAAAGCATATTCATATAATACCAATACCTCTTAAGGAGTCAGTGTCAGCCTTTGTTGAGAACGACAGATAGACTGAAGCTCTACAGGGACACTTGGGACAACATGTGTATTTCTATCAATCAAACATTAATGCGTACTTTATGGCTAGCACTGTGCCAAATGAAGCAGCATATCAAAGTCAAGACATGCATGCGAGACAATGAATGAACAAGCGGAGGATTGAAATTTATTCATTCTGTAATTCTCATGGGGAATGAATATATAAATTCCTTGTGTTGTCTACAAATGCTCTGATTTTCCTAAAAAGCTATAACCCATTGGATAACAGTGTAATAAATTCAGTCTTATCTTATAAACTCATGACAAACAATGTCATTATGTCTTTATGCAGCCCAAACTTTTCTTGTGTGTCTGAGGAAAGGGTTTCAATCCTATATCTGCTCTAGTCCCAGATAGTCTTTGGGTATGTAGTGAAAAGGGGGCTTCATCACAGCAGCAGAGAAGATGGAACCCTCCAATCATCCTATACTGTTCTTTGAATACCTTTTGCGGATGTGGTCTGCTCCTGGGACTGGTGTCAGCTGCACTACAACTGGCTGGCTCAATTGGGATAAACCTGCAGTCCTTTTGTGGAGCTTAGGATTCTGACACCATTGATCTTTGAGCTAGAAAGACTCAGAAGAAACAGAAAATCACTTTGCTCTAGATTCAGGAATTTTTCTTAAAATGGTCTGTCCTTTTCACACATACGCATAGTGTTAATCTCTTACACATAGTACGTGGAAGCTAGAAGGACAATTTCAGCTTTATCTAACTTCCTGCTTTCCAACACCGTCTCAGATCCACAGTCCTATTGCCGAATTGGAAAAGTCAGTGTGCAAACGTCTAGTGGCTTGCGTTCTCCTTTCTACTGTGTCACTACCTGGATGTGCTTGATTACCCTTCTACTTATCTGGCATTTTCTATAATTACAGCTCTCCTACATCTTACCCCAAATTCCATCAGACTGCAAGGGGTGGGAATTTTATTTCTTCCTTTTTATCTCTGGACCACCCTTATATAAGCTGTGCAGTATACCCAAATCATTTCAACAGTATCAAAGTTTTAAACCTAATTCTTGCTACAAAATCTTTTTTTTTTTAAGGGAAGTTGAATATTATCCATTCTATATGTATTCTTCTTAATGATTTTAATAAAATCATCCCTGGACAAATAGTTACATTTGGCTTTCAGGAGAGAAACTTATATATAGAGATATAAATCCACATATGCAATGTATGTAGAAAAACTTGTATTTAGAAAAGAGTACACTGATTTTTTTAAAGTTGACACTATGTAACAGTCATGTGTATATATAATCATATGTGAGATTTGCTGGTGTCATCTGGGTGTGCTATGGAGCATATGAAATTGAATTAAATCTGACACATAGGTATAGTATGAATGCAAATAGAAAGGAGAGAGAGAGAGAAGGTGAGCACTGTGTATATATATTGAACATTTCTGATAATATACTTTTAAGCAAGCTGAAAGGTAATCATTTATATAAAGAGAGATGAAAGCCAAAAAACTAACAATTACAGGGCCTAATTTTATTCTCTCTTCCAAATGTCATGAAAAATCTTTATAAACATGTAAAAATAAGAAAATAAGATGTTAAATGAAGGAAGACCTTCTGTTCCAAGTAATAATTTATTTTAATATTGTTTAAAAAATACTTTTCAATTATCCAATGATTTTGGTATCTGCTAGTGTTTAATAGAGGAAATGTGGCAGCAGATGCCAAAATGGTCATTTAAAAAAGAAAAAATTAAAATTAGAAAAATATGTTTTTGAATAACTTATTTTTCCCGTCTGCAAATTGGTAGAAAGGACATTCTTATTCAGTGTTGAGTAGAAAGCCTCTCTAGAGCTTGGAAAATACTGGTTTCCGGAGATACATTGCAATCCATCACACGTTGTTAAGTCTATTCTCAGCAACTGCTTACTGGTATTTTAAATCTAAGAACATTATTATTCCTTTCCTTCCACTTAACTTGGTCTAATCTTGTAAAATACTGTTTATCCCTTGATTAAGATGTAAATTGTGAACTAGGAAATACAATTCTTCTCAAGAAACTTTATATGTCTATTTGTTAAATTTATATGTTTATAAGCAAAGATATCACATACTAGAAGTATAATGTATTAAAGGTATTATAGATTTTCAGAACTGTTTCCACATCCCGTATTTTAACTCATTAAAGTTTAAGGGGACCATTTTAAGGTGTGTAGTAGGTAGAATGTCCTTCCCAAAATATCCATGTCCTAATTCTAGAACCTGTGTACATGTTATGTTGCATGGGAAGGAGGAAGTTAAGGTTACTGTTCACCTGATCTCAAATGAAGAGATCATCGTGGGTTGTATAAGTCGTTCCAATTAATCACAAATGTCCTTAAGACGTACTTTAACAGACCTCCATCAAGAGCCAAGCTTTATGTTATCCCTGAACTGGGGTAGAATTATAAACATTGAAGGTGTAGGACAGGGACCAGAGTGAGTTAAATGAGGAGACAGCTGAGGTACAAAATTTAAGGAGACATTCACTCTCAGGGTCTTACATGTGTAGGAACAACAAGTGAAGGGTTGCACTTGTATCACCCTGAGAGACAGCCCCAAATTTTCTGCCTTAGATGCCTCACTTGCCTCATCTTTGTCTTGGTCTGGACCTCTGGTAATTCCATGGATTTGGAGCTGAAATGACCCTTCTGAGTTGTTCCAAATTTGGGCAAGAGTGTTAGGACTTTATGTTTCTGTGTCAGCTAGTCATTGGGTGTGGGCTAAAAGAATTGCATTGTGACAAATCCTTATTTATGTAGTTATTGTATCTTTCCTTTATAATGTCTTAGCGTAGTAGATTATAGTGATAACTTCTCAGATGTTGAACTGCCTTCATTCCATGAAATAAATCATAGTTATTTAGTGTAAATATTTTATGTGTGATTGAGTATTACTTGGATATTTTGTGTCTTTGTATATAAGTGTCTTTGGCCTTTCCTGAATGTTCTATTGGGGCATTTGCATGTAACTTTCTTTTTTTAATTAAAATAATTTTGTGCAAAACAAATATATTTTTTAAAAGTCTGTAAAAATATCTATAAAGCTGTATTCACATTTTTGGGGTCATTCTTTGGAATAGAGTTTACTGGTACCTTCTTAAAGGGATTGTTATTAATGTATTCAGGTCTTCTATTTTTAAATAGAATGATTTTAGACCTTTGTATTTGGCTATGAAAAGTTCTACTTAATTTAACTTTTCTAATTTTTTATTTGCACAGATTTATTTGTAGTATTACTTTAAATTTATTTTATAATTCATTGTTTTCTACTGTATCTGTAGTAAGATATTTTATTGGTTCCAATGATCCTAGCGTGAATTTTCTAGAAAACAGAATTTGAGGTAAGGATTAAGTTGCTAACATTTTATTTGGGAGATGCAGGGAAAAAGAATGAGGGTTAAGAGAAATGAAGAAAAGAGTGGTACATAGCTCTGGCTATCACTCTGTAGATAGCATGTTGCTTAGATTGTGTGTTAACTCTCAGTGTTTTTCCAGAAATTTTGCAAAAAAGAACTCTACCTTGGAGGAGGTGTCCAGAGAAAAGAAAGAAGGGGGAACTATCAATGGAACTCTTTTGAGTTGTGTCAGTCAGCTTCTCAACAACCTCCCAGAAATCTAGTCATCCCACTCTGGTTTTGGTGTTTTATCCAATTCTGAAAGTGGAGGGTATACTACCATAGGTCGGGCATCAAATGATACAAAAGAAAGAAGTCCTGTTGGAGAAAGTGTTTGTCTTAATATTTCAGTATTATTTGTTTCTTTTTTCTTTTGCAGATTCGATACAAATTGCATGAGATCAGATTATCTTTTGATCATTTCAAATAACAACTTAGTTTTGTTATGGGTTGAATATTTATGCATCCCCCAAATTCATATGTTGAGATCTAATCTTCAGGGTGATGATGCTAGGATGTAGGTAGGGCCTTTGAGAGGTAATTAGTATTAGATGTGGTCATAAGAGCCCCCATGAATGCAATTAAGGCCCATAAAAAGTCACAAGAGGGTGCTTGTGTTCTCTGTTCTACTCTCCACCATGTGATGATACAATGAGATATAATCAGCCTGAAACCTGGAGGAAGGCTCTTACCAGAACCCAGTCATGCTAAAAACTTAATCATGAATTCCTAGCCTTCAGAACTGTAAGAAACAAATTTGTGTTGTTTATGAGCCATCAGGTTAGCGGTATTTTGCTATAGGAGCCCAAAACAACTAAGATTTCATTAAAACTTTAAAAATTTCTATCATATTAAAAAATTTTCATTATATTTTCCTGGTGTGTTCTATTTTAGTTAACTTTATGGTTCTCATACAGGTTCTTCAAGTAGAATATGTAACTGATGTACTTTTAAAATCATGTTGCTATTTAATACATTTTAAAAGATGATCAAGTTCTATATAATTACAGGCATAACTCAGAGATATATTGCAGACCACCACAATAAAGCAAATATACTAAAGTGAGTCACACAATTTTTTTTGTTTTCATTGTATATAATGTTTTGATGTACAAAATATATAGGTTTATACTATACTGTTGTCTATTAAGTATGAAAAATGTACATACCTTAATTTAAAATATTATATTGCTAAAAATCCTAACAATTATCTGAGTCTTCAGCTTTTAATATTTTTGCTGGTGGAGGGTCTTGCCTGAATGTTGATGAATGCCAAGTGATCAAGGTGGTGGTTGCTGAAGGTTGGAGTGACTGTGGTAATTTCTTAAAATAAGAAAACAATGGAGTTTGGTGCTTCAATTGGTTTTTGTTTTCATGAAATATTTATCTGCGGTATGCAATGCTGTTTGATAACATTTTGCCCACAGTAGAACTTCTTTTGAAAATGAAGTCAGTCTTTACAAACCCTACCACTTCCTTATCAATTAAGCTTGTGTATTATTCTCAATCCTCTGTTGTCATTTCAGTGATGTTCACAGCATCTTCACCAGAGTAGGTTTTATCTCAAGAAAGCATTTTTTTTTTTAGTTGGAATCTCACTCTGTTGCCCAGGCTGGAGAGCAGTGGCATGTTCACAGCCACCCCATCGTTGACCTGCTGGGGTTTTGGCGATCCTTCCACCTCAGCCTTCCAAGTAGCCGGAACTACAGGTGCATGCTACCATGCCAGGCTAATTTTTGACTTATTGTAGAGACGAAGTCTTGCCAAGTTGCCTGGACTGATCTCAAACCTGTGGGCTCAGGCAATCCACTCGCCTTGGCCTCCCAAATTGCTAGGATTTCAGGCTGAGCCACCAAGCCCGGCCAGCATTTTTTTTTTCTCATTCAAAAGGAGCAAATACTTTTCTATCAAAGTTTATAATGAGATTGCAGCAATTTGGTTACATCTTCAGTCTCCACAACAAATTCTAGTCCTCTTACTCTTTTGACCACATCTATGTATCTTCCTCCACCGAAGTCTTGAACCCCTCAAAGTCATTTATGAGGGCTGGAATAGCTTCTTCTGAACTCCTGTTAATGTTGATATTTTGACCTCCTCCCATGAATCATGAATGCTCTTAATGACATCTAGAATGGTGAAACTTTTCCAATGGTTTTCAATGTACTCTTCCTAGATCAATTAGGGAATTTATTATCTATGTCAGCAACAAAATTTATTCATTATATAATACAACTTGAAAATCAAAATTACTCCTTAATGCATGAAGGGAGAGGTTGATCAATGTGATTAGGTCATTTGTGTTTGCTAGTTGGCACTGAAGAAAATTAAGCTTCTGCTCCCACACAGGCTAGGAGATAGGGGTGCTATTTTTCTTACTGGTTACACTTCAAAGAAATGGCTCTGAGGTCCGTAAGAAAGACATTACTGGTTGTAAAACCTGGAAAAAGCATTTGAGAAAATTCAACACCTTTTTATGTTAAAGCACCCAGCAAACTAGGAATAGACGAAAATTATCTCACCATAACAAAGGTTACATATCTAAAGTCCAGAGCAAATATCACACTCAATGGTGAAAACCTGGAAGTTTTCTATTTAAGATCAGGGTCAAGAATCTCCACTCTTAATACTTCTATTCAAAATACTACTGGTTGAATATCCCTAGCTGAAATGCTTCAAACCAGAAGTGTATTCCAATTCAGAGTTTGAAATATTCTCATCTACATTATGAGTTACCTTGGGAATGGGTCCCAAGTCTAAACATGAATCTCATTTATATATTTTATCTACATTTTATACACATAGCCTGAAGGTAGTTTTATACAATTTTTAAAAATAATTTTGTGCATGAAGCAAAGCTTGTGTACATGAGATCTGGTATTGAATTTTCTATTATGGTGTCATGGAGTCATTCAAAAAGTATATATTTGGAACATTCCAGTTTTCATATTTTTGGACTAAAGATGCTTAACTTGTATGAGAAGTCCTGGTCAGAGAAATTAGATAAGAAAATAAATAAAAAGCTTTCAAATCAGAAAAAAGTAAATTAACATAATGAAAGAGGTAAAATTATCTTTTCTCAGATAACATAATCTCATATGTACAGCATCCTAAAGATTACAGAGAAAATTGTTAGAACTAATAAGTGAACCAGTAAAGTAGCAAGATACAAAATGAACATTTAAAAATGAGTTGCATTTTTATATTTTTTGCATTTAAAAAGTTTAATTGCAATTAATTTTCCTTTTCTTTAATTTGTCATGTTTACCAAAATTTTCTTCTGAAGTTTTGATTGGAAATACATTTAATCTACAGATGAATTTAGTATGTCTGTTTAGCCACCTTTATTTGCAACTTTTAAAAAATTTTATTTGATTTTTTTCAAAATTAAATTCATCATTTTAACTTCAGAAAAATGAACTCTTTTATTTTAAGGAGGACACAGGGATCCACAAAAATAGGTGGTGTCAAGCTTTTTTATTGTCAGTATATTAACTCCTGAGGATTTTAAAGGTTTTGAAAGACTAGGTATCATCAATTTGCAATTTTTCATTTTGTTGCTTTGAAAGAACTATTTATACAACTCCATTTTGTAGACTTATAAAGAATCCTCTGTAGTCTCTCTCTCTCATAGAACCTTGCTTTGTGCGGGAAGGTTGGCAGTAGGTTAGAACCAATCAGTAGTTGGTTTTAATACCTGTCATCCCTGGCTCATTTACTTTTAAAGTTTTAGAAAATAATCAAGATTAAAAATTTTATTCTTGTGCTTTCAATAGACAATTTTTCTGTGATTCTCTTCTCAACGTAATAACTTATAAGATAACATGAAATTATTAGAGTGTTCCATTCATTCATAGTAGAAAAATAAAGGTATAAAATATTGTAGTGGGAACTGGCTGCAGTGAGAGATGAAGGTACTTTGCCTGGAAACAACATTTGTTCATGCCAGCACCAGCTCAGCAGATTCACATACAAAGACTAAGCCTTACATTTTTTTTTAATTTTAAAGTTGTGGGGTACAATTCATGGTTAGATATACAAATGTTCACTATGCAGGTAACCTTGTTGATAACGTGTGACCCCTCTCCCCAGGCAATTTCCCACTACTGCATTTTCATTTCTAACAGCAAACAATCTGAGAAGAAAAGTAAGAAAATAATCCTATATCCAACAGTATCAAAAGTAAAATATTTAAAAATAAATGTAACCCAAAACATGGAGGACTTGCACACTGAAAACTACAAAATATTGCTGAAAGAAATTTTAAAAAACACAAATAAATGGAAAGACAGACCATGTTCTTGAGTTAGAAGTTTATAACATCTTCCAATATTTTGGCTAGTGTTAAAATGCCAGTAGTACCCTAAGCAATCAAGGGATTTAGTACAATTCCTATCAAATTTCCAGAGATAAATTTTATTTTGCAGAAATACATAAAAATCCTAAAATTTATATAGCACTACCAAAAATATTACTTAGTCAAATAAATCTTAAGAAAAAAGAATAAATCTGGAGGTCTGACATTTCCTGACTTCAAAACAATTTACTAAGCATTAGTAATCAAAACAGTATGGTACTAGAATAAAAATAGACATATAGACAATGCAACAGAATAAAGATCCCAGAAATAAACCCACAAATATACGTTGATCTTCCACATGGATGTCAAGACTACACAATGGGGAAATAATTGTCTCTTTTAAAAGTAGTGTTGGGAAAATTGGATATCCACATGCAAAGTAATGAAATTGGAACTTTATCTTACACCATGCACAAAAATGAACTCAGACTGGATTAAAGACTTAAGTATAAGAACTGAAAATATGAAACACTTGGAAGATAACATAGGGGAAACTTCAAAACATTGGTCTTGCAGATGATTTTTTGGATATGAAAACAAAGGCAGAAATAAACAAGTGGGACAACATCAAACTAAAATGCTTCTGCACAGCAAAGGAAAAATAATAAATAAGAGTAAAAAACAAAAATGCAAGTTACAGAAAGGAAGAAAATATTTGCAAATCATACATCTGATAAGGTATAAACATTCAGAATAGACGTAAAACTTCTACAGATCAACAAGAAAATAACACTACTTGCATAGACAATTCTTCAAAGATAATACCCAAATGACCAAAAAGTATATGACAAAACATCCAACATAACTAATCATCAGGGAAATGAAAAAACCATAGTGAAATATCACCACAAACTTGCTAAGAGGGAAACTATAAACAAAACAAACAAACAAAACAGAAAATAACGAGTGTTGACAAGGATGTGGAGAAATTGGAACCCTTGTGCACTGCCAGTGGGAATGTTAAATATTGTAACTGCAATGGAAAAAGTATGTAAGTTCCTCAAAAAAATAAAAATAAAACTTCTATGTGGTCCAGGAATCTCATTTCTGGATATTCACTACAAAAGAATTAAAAACAAGATTTTGAAGAGATATTTGTGTACTTGTGTTTATCACATTATTCACAATAGAAGAGAGCTGGAAGCAAACTAAATGTTTCCTGACAATTGAATAGATAAAGAAAACTCGCCATATATACACAATGGAGTATTATCCAACCATTAAAAAGAAGGAAATGTTGTCACATTAATGAACCATGAGGACTTTGTGCTAAGTGAAATAAACCAGTTACAGAAGGACAAATACTGCATGATTTTATTTATGTGAGATATCTAAAGTAGTCAGATTAATAGAAGCAGAAAGTAGAATGGTGGTTACTACAGCCAAGGGTGGTCAATGGGTGTAGGGTTTCAGTCATGCAAAATGAAAAAAAATCCAGAGACCTGCTGTAAATAAGGTGAATATAGTTAACAATATTGTCCTATACACCTAAAAAATTAATAAGGTAAGTTTCAGGTTATGTGTTTCTTTATGACAATAAAATATATACACATATTTTTTCATACCACTTAAACCACCGAATATGTCATTTGGATTATTTTTTGAATTTTCTAACTGGTCAAGTTCTAAATTTGCCCCTAAGTCTATTCTTAGCACTACAGTTAGCATGAGTCTTGCAACGTTTATATCAGATCGTATCTCAGTTCCACCCAAATCCCATGTGTAGTAGCTTCCAAACTCATACAGAAAAAAAAAAGAAAGTTTTTATGAAGGCCAATGAAACTCAGTACAAGTTGTTTTCCAATTACCATTTAAAATCTTCTTTCCTTTACTTCTTTACTTGGCTCATTTTGTTCCAGCTTTCTGGTCTCTTTGAGATTCCTTGAACATGTAAAGCACATTCTCACATCTGAAGCTCAGCATTGGCTGTCCCTTTTGCCTGTTGTGCTCATTCTCATTTTTGCATATTATGTTATCCTCACTTCATTTGAGCCCTTGATCAAACCACCCCTTATCAATGAGATCCTCCAGGAAGCCTCTCTTCAACCAATCTCCCTCAACCTACTGCTTCTACTCTGTCTCCTAATTCTTTAACTGCTTATTTTTGTTTTTCCATGACACTTATCATCTTTTATTATACTGTATACATGGAATCAATAAGAATGGAAAAAGTTGACTGATTAAAGATATATTTTAAAAACAGAAGTGAAAAATTTTAAATTCAAATTTACTCATTCATATATAAATATTGACCTATTCTACAATGAATCGTTATTCAATTTTCTTTTTAAATACTTTATTATATGCCTCTACCCTACTAGAATGCAAGTTTCATAGGAGCACAATGTTTGACCTTTTTCATTATTTTTCCATTCGATATATTTTGAGTAAATGAAGGGTGGATAAAGGCTTTGATAGGTGAAAAATGTGAATGTTTATTCCTAAAATTTGAATATTAAATAGTAGCGCTGAAGAGTCAAGCAAGTAAAATCGGTTTGGAGTACAGGAAGAAGAACAGTTTTGGAGGATAAGGTCCATGTAAGAAACAAATGAGAAGTTAGACTAAAAAAGTAATATCTCTGTAGGAACACAGATGAGTGGAAAGGAAAATAAAACAAACAACTCTATTAAAAAATGGGCAAAAGACATGACTTCTCAAAATAAGACATATGAACAGCCAACAGATACATGCAAAAATACTCAATCTCACTAATCATCAGAGAAATGTAAATTAGAATCACAGTGAGATACACCTAACTCTTGTAAGGATGACTATCATTAATAAATTAATAAATAACAATTGCTGGCATGAGTGCAAAGAAAAGGAAATGCTTCTATACACTTGGTGGGAGTGTAAACCAATACCACCTCTATGGAAAACAGAGTGGTGATTTTTAAAAGTTCTAGAAATTGACCTTCCATATGACCCAGCTATCCACCTACTGGGAATATACCCAGAGGAACTCAAATCATTCTACTAACACAATACCTGTGCATGCATGTTTATTGCAGCACTATTCACAATAGCAAAAACATGAAACCAAATGTACTGCCCATTGCAAGTGGACTGAATTAAAACATGTGATACATATATACAATGAAATATTATGCAGCCATAAAGAAGGACAAAATTATGGACTTCACGACAACTTGGATGGACTGAGTCTATCATACTCAGTGATCTATCATAGAAACAAAGAACTGCATGCCACATATTTTCACTCATAAGTGAGTCCTGAACACTTACCACAATACCATGAGAAAGAGATCGGCAGTATAGGGACACTGCCGAGGGAAGTGGAGGCACATAACATTACTTAGGGTACCTGGTTCTAAACCTGGGGAAGTGAGGACATGGGAGGCCCAAACGTCACGTGTACATAGACCACTTATGTACCTAATCCTGACTTGCACCCTACATCTTTAGAACAAAAAATATTTTAAGAATTGACCTAGGCATCCTTTCTTAAGTCTCGTATAACATGGCTCAGTGCACCAGCTCTTGTTTAAACTAACTAGGTTCTAATATCTTTTTCTGCCATTTTCTAGCTATGTAATTTTGACAAGTTATTATATTGTATTTCTTGTTTAAAACATTAAACAAGTTAATGTATTTTAGTGTGACTTGAACAGTGCTATGTAACTGATGTGTTAGCCATCGTTACTATCTCTGATGTCACCAAGTATTTAAAAGTCATGATTTCTTTTGAAGTTGAGACTAAAATAACCCAAGAATTGATTTATAAATATTTATTTGTCACAGTTTTATAGGGTGGGTAGAAGCCAGGGGAGTGTAGAAGGAGAGATGCCAGTTTGAAAGGTTTGTAATGGTTAAAGTAAGAGCTAATACAGATAAACTAGGACTGTGTCAATGGGACTGGTGACAGGCAATAAATGTTGCAATAGAACTTGGCAGAAACTGGATCTGGTGGGTGACAACAAATTTGGAGTAAAAAATAACAGAGATTTTGTACCTGGGTTACAGAGCATGTGTTTTTAACAGAAACAGATTAATCAGAAACATGATCTCTCTGGAATAATGATGGGTTCATCTTGGAGCAAGCTCGTGTCTGAATATAAATAAGTCCATTTTATTTTAAAATAGTCCATTTCTATTTCTATCTTCAAAATATATCTAATTTCTGGCATTTTTTTCCTTCTTACTAACTTCGTCTGATTTCACATGACCTCTTATTTCACATGTGATTTATTATAGTAGGTGCTTCAATGCTCTTTTTACTTTTTTACATCTTATTCTAATTTTTGTAATTAAAAAAAATCTAAAGTAGAGATGGGTCTCATTCTGTTGCCCAGATTGATCTCAAAACTCCTGGCCTCAAATGATCCTCCCACCTCATTCTCCCAAAGTGCTGGGATTACAGGTGTGAGCCACCATACCTGGCCTTTTTTGTTTCTACTTGCCTCCAGTCAATCCTCTTCACACAGTACACACACAGTACGTACAGTGAAGTACTTATAAACATCAATTAGATTATGGCATGCCATTGGTTAGCTCTCTTTTTGCTGCTTCTCATTTCATTTGAAATAAAACACAGTTTTTTTTTTCCACTATGGCCTCTAACTACATGCTCCAGCCCAGCCATCTCTGATAGGTACACCCCCACTAACTTTTGAAATTGCCATTGACACATATTGTCTTTAATCTGCTCCACACATATTGCCTCTAGAAAAAGAAAAGACTCTTTTCAACTTTCGGGTCACAGATCAAATGTTACTTCCTCAGGGAAACCTTTGCAGACTACACTATATCAAGTAGGCTCTAAATTCCAACTTCTGTCATGACTCCTTGAGTAGCCAAGAAGAAATAGAAATAGAACAAAAATGTAGAAATTGTTATTTGACCAGAGAAAGGTCACTTATTTCATAGTTACAAAATGAAAGAAGAAAAAGAAGGGACAAGAGAAAGACAGGAGAAGATTTGGTAGTGAGAGTTTCCCCTAACTGCCTAATTGCTGTTTAGGGGTGCCTCACCTCAAACCCTGAAACAGGGCTCCTCACATGTTGTGGAAAAGGATTCAGATGCATTATCCTGGATTTGAAAGTGCCTAAAAATCTCAGATTCCAATCCTTTACTCCTTGTCTTGTTCCTGGAAAATAGAGTAGGTCTAGAAAAAACTGTTTAAAACTGATTAAAAAGTCAATAGGCAAAAGGGATTCAGTATACATAGATAATACCAATAAAAATATGGAAAAGAAAATAAAAGGATGAATGCTTATAAAATGTTTCATATTTATCTCAGGAAACAAATATATTTCATGTAAACTCTTTGCCATAAAAAAATTAAGATATGGACTTATTTTATTTTATATTTATTATTTATTATTTTTAAATTTATATACAAAAAAGTTTACTTTTTTGGTATATAATTCTATGAGTTAATATATTTGTAGATTCTTGTAACTATAATTCACCACAATTAGGATGCGGAAGAGTTTGTAGTCAAACCTTTCTTCACTCTAAACCCCTGGAATCTCTGCATCTGTTCATTTCTATATATTTTGCCTTGTCTATAATGTTATAGAATTAAAATCACAGAGACTAGCCTTTCGAGACTAGCTTCTTTCACTCAGCTTAATGCCTTTGAGATGTCCATATTTTTCCATTTATTAGTAGCTCATTTTTTTCTATCGCTGGATAAGAGTCCATTATTTAGCTGTGCCTGTTTGTCTACCCGGTCAATGTGAAGGACAGTTGGTTGTTTCCAGTTTTTGATAATCAGGAGTAGAGATGCCAAAAGTAGTGTGTACAATTTTTTGTGTGGGAACATGTTGTTGTGTGTGTGTTTTCTCATCTATGGTAAATTATGGTAAATAAGTAAAAATGTGATTCCTAGGTCATTGGATATCTCTGTGTTTAACTTTATAAGGCAAAGACAGAGATGCTTGGCAAGATGGCAACGTGACAAGTTGAACTGTGAAGATCTGAACAAAAGGTGGCTCCTGAAGGTGGTTCCACATGCCCCCACAGCTGCTGTCTCCATGGGGAGAGTGGCTGCTATAGCCAGTCCCATGCAGCTGTGGCCTCTGCAAGGGATTACTGCCGTGGTTGCTACCAGGTGCTAAGTGGCTGCCACCACTGTGACTCTCGGCTCCAGTCCAGGGAATTCCCAGCTCCCTCTCCAACCCCAAGCTGCCTGCAGTACACCAAACTGCATCGCCCACCTGTCTCGCTGGTTCCCACTGCCTGATGCCGAACACACATCATCATTGCCCTTCATACTGAATCAGTTGGACAATTGGGGCCCAGGATGAGTGAAGAGAGAGCATCAGAGAAAGTCAAGAGGAGCCCATGCCTGGTGAGGAGCCGCCCACCACAACCATTTTCCAGGCAGAGATTTACATTGCTGTGTCCAGCTCCTCAGAGCCTCCACCTTGTGGCATAATGTAAACTCGCCAAACCAGGAAACAGAAGCCACTCCCCTATGGTGAAGCAGACACAGACAACTCAGTTCTGTGTGGCAGAACTGTCAGGCCACAAGCCAAGGGAACTGATCCAAGCTATGAGTAACCCTATCTGCCTGCAATGAGAGCAGAGGGAAGGGGCTAAAGATCAGAGTGGAAGAGACTTTAGACATTTAGGAAAGACCTTGGAGCTAGTCTGGTTTCTTATTTTGATTTTTTATTTTATTGTTTTGACTGTTTTGTTCACTTTTGTTTGCTTTTGGAATTAAACTACCTGTTTGTGTTGGGAAAGAATACATCAAAAGGCATGACCTTAATGGACTGTCTTTCTGTGATTACTGGGATGCTGTAGGGAATTTTGTTTGTTTGTTTTTTATTCTTTTCTGGCTTTGGTCTCTTTTCATTTGTTAGTTGGTACATATGTTTGTTTTCCCTAATACTCTTCTCTCTCTCCAACTTCTTCTTGACCCCCCCTTCTTTCATTATTTTCATTTTGCTTACCTCCTTTTGTTCCAGGGAGCAAACCTAAACCCCCACTGCATGAACAGATTGGAAGGCAGTGGGAAGTGGGTTCCAGGGTGCCCATACACCTGTCGGCAGATACTGGGATCTGCAGATAGATTCTGAATCACAGCTTCCCCCCAATTAAATCTCAAAACTGAAAGAATTACAGTGCCCAACCCATAGACCAGCCTTAGAAGTGAACAAAGCCAGAGGAACTTCATAAGGAAGAACAGGAGATTGAAAAAAAAGAAGTAAATGCAACCCACTTTCCCTGAAAAACAGAATTAAAGAAGGGGAGGGAAAGGGGGAGGGATAAATCTACACAAATGAAGAAAAACCTAAAGAAGAATATGGGTAACTCACAAACCCCTGGGAGGTTAGACACTGAGAAAACAGACTTCGGAATGCAAAATGTGAAGAGCCCTCAGAATGACTGGTCTCAAACTACAAACCCATATATAAAGACATTAAGGGAATGATTTAAAAGAATTGAGAGAGACAAGAGGAAAATAGAAAGGAGTTGATAACACTGATAACAGTAGTAAAGAATACTGTGAATGAAATAAATGACAAACTGATAAACATGGAAAGCATAATTAGCCAAACAGAAGAATCTCAGAGCTTGAGGACCAAAATATAGAACTAACCCAAATGGTCAAAAACATAGAAAAGAAGCTTAAAAAGACAGAAAAAACCTTCAAGAGATGAGCGAATACTTCAAGAGATCAAACCTAAGAGTAATTGGACTTCCTGAGGCAGAAAGACAGACAGACACCACCCTGGAACAAACATTCCATGAAATTATTCAATAAAACTTCCCTCATTTCATCAGTGATATGAAAATTCAAACACAAGAGATCAGAGAACCCCTGCAAGACAACAAATAAGAAGACCAGCTCCAAGACACATAATAATTTGCCTAAAAAAAGGAGGTATAAAATAAAAAATCCTAAAGGCAGCAAGAGAAAAAAGTCAGATTATCTACCATGGAAGACCAATTAGAATAGCAGCAGATTTATCTACAGAAACCCTTCAGGCTAGGAGAACTTGGAGCCCTGTCTTCAAAGTTCTAAAAGATAAACAATTTCAACAAAGAATAACCTATCCAGCCAAGCTAAGCTTCATCAGTGAGGGGGAATTAAATTCTTCTCAGATATCCGATCCCTAAGAACTTACACTGCCACCAAAACACCTCTACAAGAAAAATTTAAGTATTAAATACAGAAGAAAAGGAAAAAGAACAACAATGTTCTTCACGAGAGTACAGGAAAAAGATTAAAAACACACATGAACCAACCCCAAAACCAAAAGAAAGACAACAAATAAATAGGAACAACATCAAGAACTCTATAAGAACCCTATAATAGGGATCAACTCTCACATTTCAATAATTAGCCTGAATGTGAATGGACTAAATACACCACTGAAAAGTCATAGAATGGCAAAATGGATAAAATATCACCAGGCAACAATGTATTGCTCTAAGAGACTCATCTCACCAGAAAGGATACTCAGACTCAAAGTAAGAGGATGCAAAGCAAAATTTCAGGTGAACGGAACAGAAAAGAAAGGAGGAGTTGTGATCTTAATCACAGACAAAATACCCTTTAAGCTATCAAAAATTAATAAAGATACAGATGGCCACTACATAATGATAAAAGGTTCAATGCTCCAACAAGAAATATCCATCATAAACATATATGCACTCAACATAGGAGTGTCAACTTTCATAAAGCAGCTTCTAGGTAAGCTCAAAAAAGATATTGACTCTAACACTATCATAGCTGGGGACTTTAATACTCCACTCACAACCATGAAAGATAATGAGGACAAAAATCAGCAATGAGATCTGGAATCCCAATGTGACTCTTGACCAAATGGACTTAATTGATACCTACAGAACACTCCACGCAACTACCACAGAGTATACATTCTACTCATCACCACATGAAATGTACTCTAAGATCGACCACATCCTTGGCCATAAATCAATCATTAGCAAATGTCAAAAGATTGAAATTTTGCCATGAACCTTCTTGGACCACAGTGGAATAAAAATAAATAACATTAAGAAGTTTCCCCCAAAACCCAAAAAGACATGGACACTAAACAGCATGATGCTGAACAAATCCTAGGTCAACACAGAAATAAAAGTAGAGAAAAAAAGATACCTGGAAACAAAGGAAAATGAAGAAACATCTTACCAAAATCTCTGGGATACCATGAAAGCTGTAGTAAGAGGGGAATTCATATCTCTACAAATGCACATAAAGAAAATGGAAGGATCACAAATTAACAGCCTAATAAGTCACCTAAGGAAGCTGGAAAAGCAAGACCACCAAAACCCTAACTTCAGCAGAAGAATCCAGATCACCAAAATAAAAGCCCAAATCCGGGACATAGAAGACAAAAAGATAATACAAAAAAATCAA
>CAUYQG010122179.1:0-24357 GCA_963574415.1 Tarsius wallacei | reverse complement strand
AATTGTTGTTTCTTATTTTTCAAATGTGGTTCAAAAGTGTTTACATTTTAAAACTGGTAGACAAAAAGATACCTGCACATGCATGTTTGTTGCAGCTCTATTCACAATAGCAAAAACATGGAACCAACCATGCTGCCCATCGAAGCTGGACTGGATTTTTTAAAAAGTGGTACGTATATACAATGGAATATTATGCAGTCACAAAGAAGGACAAACATATGGACTTTGCAGCAACTTGGATGGATCTAGAGTCTATAATACTCAGTGATCTATCACAGAAACAAAGAACAGAGTACCATATGTTCTCACTCATAAGCAGACCTTGAACAATTATCATAATACTATAAGAAAGGGATTGGCAATAGTGGGAAACTGCCAGGGGAGAGGAGATAGGATTGGCACTTGAAGCAAACTGTCAGGGGACGGAGGGGCACACCTCATCAACAAGGGCAACTTCATAATGAACATTTGTATACCTAACCCTGAATTGTACAACATCTTCAAAATAAAGGAAAAAAAACTTGATAGAAGTTTATTTCTAGTTGCATATTTCCAGGTTGTCAGTTGAGTAACTTCTATTTGGCAACATAAGTATCTATTAGGAATTTGTAGCCCTTTATTAGTTTCATAAAAGTGGAAGGAAACATAGCCCCCATAATTCAAATGTCCTCTGGAATACAAAAGATGCTTAGCATTTCAGCAGATCTATTTTGATCATCAAAGTGACCACAAGAGTCTGTGGTCTAAAGTAGTTTGTTCTTTTCCTGAGTCATAAGTTTAACAGATGGGGCATAGTACAACTATTACTTAGGACACCAAGATGGGTGCATCTAGCTGGTGCTTGTGTATCTGAAGGGCTATGGCTGGGAATGTGAAAGAAGTCGGAGGTTTGAATCATAGTTGTACTTTGCTGCAGAAAGGTCACAAAAAGGAGCTGAAGTAGGAAGAAAGTACTTTCTCCCTTCTTGCTGCCCTCAATCTACAGCCTATTTGTCCCACTATCAGAACCTAACAGGAAGTCAACTGAGAAGAGAGTCCAGAAAGACTTTCTAGACATACACCCTCAGCATCACTGAGGGAGTAGAGAAACTGGAATTGGACATAACAGAAAATGACTAGTCCAAAAGCTCGTTTGTTTTTGTGGGGAAAGTAATTTATCATTACTAATAAATACTGCAGACATATAAAATGAATATCTGTAAGGAAGTGATGATATTTGAAAATGTGGGGATTTAATCATGTGTACAAGGATATATTGCATAAAAACTGAATTTTTTTATTAGTCTAAACAAAATTGACTATCCCATTATATATCGGATAACTCTAAACTTGTAGAAGAGTCACACTTATAAGCATAGAAACTGAATCATCAATACTGACTCATTCATTTTTCAAAGCCACCATTATTTTGTATGAATAAAATAAAATATACATGTGGTATTTTATAGGAAACAAATACAGAAATATAGCAAAAGCAAATATAGAAAATAAAGCCATAACTTCAGTAGATTGGAATAACTTCTGATGTACAACAGATGCATTATTTTTTTTTCCACCTGTTATATTTTGTAATTAGTAGTTGCTGGTATACAGGAAAACTATTGGGGTAGGGATATTTATCTTGTATCTAGGTACTTCATCGAACTCTCTTTATTCTCTAAGTATTTCAAGTAGAAAAATAATATTATGCATAAATAATCAGAATTCTGTCTTCTTTAACAAAATTATGCCACTACTTTTGCTTCAGACTGTATTTAATTTGCCAGAACATCAACAAATATTACTGCTTTTCCTTACTGAGGGAGTAGTTGAGAAAGACTCTTGGACTTAACTTTTAGCCATGTCTACTTTTATTATTCTTACAGTTTTAAAATTATTTGTCAGGCTTTGATTTTCTGCCGCACCTACAATAAATTACCTGTTGACATTTGGAAGAAAATTGTGCATTTCTCATGAATCTTATTGTTTTAGAATTCCAAAATGAAAAGAGGTTTTTGAATATACTTATATATTAAACATGTATAATATATGCATTATTTGAAACACACTCATTGAGAAAGATTCGGCTATTGGTAGCTAAAGGGTGCTGAATGCCATACTAGATGCTGTAAGGAAAATCTAAATCCGCTAATACCAAGAAATTATTGCTTTCCAGTAGTTTTCATTACAGTTAGTTAAACAATGAGTGCTGTCACAAGTAGCTCATGAAAAAAGATACAAAACAATAGTAATAGTTAATATTGAGTGCTTACAATGTGCTGGTCACTCAGCCTTTACATAGACTATTACTAAATCTTCACAATTATCCTTTTGGTAGGTTTGCAATTTTATGTAGATGATGAATTTGAGGTCCTGAAGAGGTTGAAGGACTTGCTGGGGTCATATATCTAATCTCTTGCCTAGCTTGGTTTAGACTGTAGACAGTCTGACCTAGAATCTTCTTCTTAAACAGTGCATTACATATTCCTCTGAGAACTTAGAAAGAAGTGCCAATTAGATGGTGATAGGTCATGACAGTTTTAAGGAGTTTTTAAAGGTGATGCAGTATTTTGAGAGTGGAGAACAATCCAGACAAAGTCTCTTTAATAAGATAGTGGTATAAAGAGATCAGAACTTGAGAGAAACAATGGTTAGACTAATCTAACAGCAGCAAGGAATATATAAAGGAGAATCATCAAGTTAGACTAAGACAGGAAAAACTATGAATGCTAACCTAAAGACCTTTTCCCCCCACCTTATAAGGAACAATAGAAGAGATAAAATACTCTGAAACAGTGCCCACATACAGCAAGCCTTTTAGATATAATTCAGTAATGAAGTTAAAAATGGAAATTAAGATATATTAACCTAAAAAAATTATCAAGGAAAAGAGACCCCCAAGAAATCATAAGCAACAATAGTGAAGGCCAAGAAAAAAAACGTGACCTATAGAAATGAGTACTTTGGATGTACTAAACACTTTTTCTTTTAGCGTATGGCAGTCCCAGAGATGGCAGTCCGAGGAACAAAGCCTTGGGTTCAAAAGTTCTGTTGCAATTTCCATCTTCAGAATTCTGTCACACTGAGCTAGAAATATTTTTATCCAAATCCTCCTAAGATTTCAGGTAGCCTCCAGCTATGCTGAACCACTTTCACACTGTTTCAAACCTTCCATTTCTTTTATGCCTAAAATATGGGTTTGCCTTATCTTAAAATGCATGTGCATGCATGCACACACACTCCACCCGATAAAAAGCCTATGGAAAAGAAAAGTTACAAAAGTCTTTAAGAATATCAAAAAAGATCAGCCTTTCATCCTCGTTGGGGGGCCTCATTTACGCTTCATCTCACTGGTTTGTTCTTCCATAGAAATGACCTTAGAAACAGGGATGTCTTATAAAGCTTTATGCTAAAACACATTATAATTGGCTTTCCAAATTTAGTATGGTTCTGTCTTTAACCACTTTCAGGATTTTTGTATACACCTTACATTATTGAAAGCATAATGCTTTTTCAGCAGGTGGTACTTTACAGCCAGAAATTCCATCCCATCCTTTCAATAGTCAGATGTGTGATGACTGACAACAAAACTATTTATAATTGTGATTACAACTAAAGGTTCCCTGCTTCTACCAAAATGTTTAGCTGCCTCAATCCACATTTCCAAGTGAAAAAGGACATTTGCATGATCAAATCTGAGAGCCATATTTTAGTCATTTTACAAATGTTCACCAGATAATTTAAATATATGTGTTAAATGCAAAATATTTTTAGATGATGGTGTCAAAAATATAGTGAATGACTGATGCCAGAAAAAAGTGTAACTTTATGAAAATTCAAATTTGCTACATATTTTAATCTACTTCAAATTTCTTTTCAGATGTATTATTTGAGGCTTTATTTAAAGCAAATAGAAGTTATGCTCTAAAGCATTGCTAGTCAATAGAAGTTTCTGCTTGTTGAAATGTTGTACACCTGTGCTGTTCAATACAGTAGCCAGGAGTCACATGTATTGACCATATGAAATGTTGCTAGACTGAAGGACCAAATTTTATATTTTATGTCATTGGAATGAATTTAAAGTTAAATAACCAATGAAGCTAGTGGCTACTGGATCAGACAGTAGTACCATCTAGAGTCTGCAAATACAGTTGAAATTTATCAGTTCATATCAACCTTTTTGACAAGTATATGTTGCTGCTTGTGTATTTTTTGCACTGTCAGTGGATCAATAAATATAAAACACAAAGGAAGCTTAGAATTACAACTCCTTCATTTATATATATTTATATGCATATATGTGTGTGTGCACATATATATATTTGTTTTTCTATCAATGTTTAAAACAATCCATATATTAAAAATCCATTGCTTCTAGATGAGGACAGAATCATAAACGACCAGATATTTTCTCATTGGTGAATTTTGACTCTCCACAAACAGATCTCTGTTAAATGTTTGTTTGGGGGTATTTACACATATTGGAGAAAATATGTAACACTTACTAATGTATAATATATTTTCATACATTTCTCATCAGCTTGGAGCTTTAGAAATGAACCATTGTCCTCTTTTCTGGCTAAAGGCACCGGAAAGAATCTCAACATGTGTTTGATAGTTTAAATATATGACCTTCAAACACCCTAGGTCTACATGTCTTTCAGTGCCTTAAAAATATCCACAAGACCTATTCTATTTAGTATCCCTACTTAATGTACAGTTGTAGCTGTTACTGGTTGATACATGGTCACACACAACAGAATAAACAAATTGTAGCTGTCACACAAAATTATTCACCCTCTATCTTTCCAAGAAGACTTGCTTTTGTAGTGCTGTTACTGCCTGGATCCTTTTCTTGTTTTTTTCCCCTATTTCAATTGATCTCAGATGTTATTGGTGTTTCTTCCCCTCTAATGTATCACCTATTTTATTCGAATATGTAGGAGGAATATTTTTAAGTGAATCAATAATGAAGCAGTTGAGACCACAGGCCACATCACCCTCTATATGCTATTAGTATTAGACTCCCAAGGGCCAACTGTGCAGTGAACCATGGTAATGAGGTTGATAGTTCATGAAGGGGCTGATGTGACAAATTGCCAACCTGCTGCAGGGACAGCCTCCCTACCCTCCAGAAGGCCAATGTTATTCCAATTTCCATCCAGTTTTGCTCTCATTCTAAATGTGCCAGTGCTAGCACCATATTTAAACGATTTAAATGGATACACTCACCACCCCCCGGAAAGGAGAGCACTGGTAGCATGTACATTTATAATCCCCCTTTCAAATTGACATGCTCTCAGGGTGAATTTAATCAGCATTTGCCACAGATTTTAAAGTATAAAAGAATATTTCATTTTTCATTACTTAATGTGGGGGTATTTGTGAAAACAAGTATCTTCATTTGCTGTTCTGGACATGTGAGCACTTTTTAGCTCTATTATTCTTCTCTTGATAGACACATTCACTGACTCCTGTTGTATTTGCTCATATTTGACTGAAACACTTCACAGGCATCTTTTAACTCCTTTTGTCTGCCTGAGTTTGTAATTCATATAAGAAAGACAGAACTCAACTTATGGAAAAATGCTCAAATATTATCGTCAGATGAATGTCCTTATAGAGTATTTTTTCAGATTCATTTTATTCTTTACTTTTCATTTCATCTCTTCATCTTATCTTTAGATTTTTAGAGTTGTTATTGTTAGCAAGTAGACAATGAGAATGAGTCATCTCTGACTTGCAGAGGGACTTTCAGCCTGAATTGCACTTGTCTGTGCAGTGAGTCTTTTATAAGATATTCCTAAGCATTTTTAAGAAAGTTTTCACTTCAGAGAATGGCTTCCTAACTGCCATGACTTGTTCTGCAGAGAAGCGGCTAGACAGCATGTGCTCAATTTCTGACAGTGCAACTAAAGTGTTTATACAGTTAGAGGTGCTAAAAGAATTTTTTAAATTCCTGAGATGCTTCTAAAATTCCTATTCTGTATTAATGTCCTCCAAAGATTAATAGAAAATAATTGCATTTTAAAACTTGAAAATTTACTCCTGCGGTCCCTAGATTCAAACTTGCATACAGCACACGGTTTTGTTTTCCAAGTCATTAGGGATCCAATTCACTATACACCACATGTGTCTGATGGCTCCGGCACATTAATTTTGAACAAGTTTTATTCTGCATTTAACTCTGTAAAACACTGTAGTTATTCTCATGCTGTTTCCGCCTTCTTCTCTCAACTTTTTGAGATGGTATATTTTGTCATAACTTGGTTGTAAGATTTTTAGTAAATTCTGGTTAATTGTGTCCTATATGTTATCAGATGCTCCTGTGATTTACTGTGGAAATCTCATTATCTTGCAGTTTATTACTATGAGGAATCACTTTTTACCTTATAATACTCAGGTGTAGTATATTGCACACATCCATCATCTACTGCTCAGCCAGAGAATACATTTGTGTTTGAGACCCTTGTATTTGCTGTATTGCCCCATATGGCATCTTTACTCATTGAGCACCTATCTGATGAATGTTAATATGAGCCTGGCACTGTACCAAGAACAGGTAAAAGTACAGACACAAATTCTTCTCCTTGTGGCAATCATGTTCCGGAGAGATGCATTCTGGTATCTCATAATTTCCCAATGAACATTTGGGAAAAGAAATGAGTAAAAAGTTAGGCATGTTAGTACCTGTTCTCTGAGAAACAGATACCAAAATAAGATTAAACATGAAAAAATTTTATTAAGGAAGCACCCGCGTGAAGGAAACTAGAGCTTGTCCAATTATGGCTTGCCTTGACTGGAGAATTCAATCTAAAAATGGGTGGCTCTCAGTGCACTTTGACTTGTTGTGCAGGGCTTGTTGTGCCCTGTAACCAAAAACATCATCATTATCAGGGACCAATAAATGTCTGCTTCTTAGAGGGTACGTATTCCTCTATTGCTGATGATTCCCAGGGGACTGCATCATTATTTGCTCACTGAAGCATGCTATGAATTCCATATTGCATCATTACCCCTCACAAACACCTCCAACACCACAGTCTACCATACAGAAGATTTGTTCCAAGTAGCAGGGCTTGTTGCACCCAGTCTGGATCTGCTGCAGATCTCTTTCCTGCCCAGGCCTGACCCAAAGCTGATACCCCTCATGTCACTTGGCATTTAGATGTGGAAAATGCTGCCTCAAGAACCCAAAGTGGCCAACCCAGCAATGTGCTGCTCTTTTTGTGCCAAAGGATTTGAGATTCAGTAATTTGGAGAGAATACCAGTATGCCTCTTGTCACTGGACACCTAAAAACTTCACTGAATTGGCCAATCACAGAATGTTTGTAGGATTTATATTGAAACCTCTAAAGCACATGTGTCCTAGGAAAGTTTCCAGGATACTAGACATCTCTTACTTGTCCTGTTTAATCAGCATGATGTTGCCAGTGTAATGAATTGTGTGTTGTTCTATGGGATATCCAGGTGTTCCTAGTCTCTGTATACTATTTAATGGCAGAGAGCAAGTTGACCTAACCCTGAGGCAAAAATTTAAAGAATACTTTTGTCTGCTCATTTGAATGCAAACTTTTTCTGATCCTCCTTTTTAATGACAATAAAAGAATGACTTTATACTATGTAATTAATGTCATATTAATTCATGCTAGCACTGATATCATATCTACTATAGTAGCCGTCGATGAGGGCTGCTACCTAGCCACAACTGCAGTATAGTCTGCAGTCAATCTCTATGATTCCTCTGATTTCCACAGGGACTAGAATTAAACAGAGATATGGTAAGGACAAACCATCCTTAAATTTTTAAGTCTTTAACAATTTTTTTTTTAATTTTCAAGATGTGGGGTACAATTCAGGGTTAGGTATACAAATGGTTGTTGTACAGGTAAAGTTTGTGCCTCACTTTGGTCCCTACTTCACCTGGTTTGAGATCAGGTACCCTTATTAGATGAAGCGTGCGCCCCCCTCTCCCCTGCCAGTTTCCCACTACTGCCAATCCCCTTCTTGTAGTATTATGATAATTGTTCAGGGTCCACTTATGAGTGAGAATATGTGGCACTCAGTTCTTTGTTTCTGTGATAAATCATTGAGTATTATGGATTCTAAGTTCATCCAAGTTGCTGCAAAGTTCATAATTTTGTCCTTCTTTATGGCTGTGTAATATTCCATTGTGTATATGTACCACATTTTTTTATCCAGTCCAGTTTTGATGGGCAGCATGGTTGGATCCATGTTTCTGCTACTGTGAACTGTGTAGCAATAAAACTGCATGTGCAGATGTCTTTTTCATAGAGTGATTTGAGTTCCTCCTGGTAATATTCCCAGAATGGGGATTGCTGGGTTGTGTGGAAGGTCAATTTTTAGGTCTTTTAGAAATGGCCACACTGTTTTCCACAGAGGTTGAACGAGTTTACAATCCCACCAACAGTGTAGAATTGTTCCCTTTTCCCCTCATCCTCTCCAGCATCTGTTATTTTTCGAGTTATTGATGATGGCCATCCTGACTAGAGTTAGGTGGTATCTCAGTATGATTTTGATTTGCATTTCTTTGATGATCAGCGAGACTGAGCATTTTTTCATGTATCTGTTGGCTACTCATGTGTCTTCTTTTAGGAAGTGACTGTTCATATATTTTGCCCACTTTTTAATAGGGCCATTTGTTTTTTGTTTTTTTCTTTTTGGCACATTTGAGTTCCTTGTAGATCTTAGGTGTTAGGTCTCTGACAGATATACCTTTCGCAAATATTTTTCCCCATTCTGTGGGCTGTCTCCCTGCTCTCTATATGGTTTCTTTTGCTTTGCAGAAGGTTTTCAGTTTGATGAGGTCCCACTTGTCTATCTTACCTCTTATGGCATAGGCATTTGGGGTTTTGATCAGGAATTAGTTGCCAGTTCCAATTTCCATAAAGGTGTCTTCTGCATTTTCTAAGGTTCTTGTACTTTGAGGTTTTACCTTTAGGTCTTTGATCCATTTAGAGTTGATTTTTGTGTATGGTAATAGGTAAGGGTCTTATTTTAATCTTCTGTATGTGGTCAGCCAGTTTATTGTGAATAATGCTGTAATAAACATGTGTGTGCCGGTATCTTTTTTATAAAGTGATTTGAGTTCCTCTAGGTATATTCCCAGAAGGGGGATTGTGGGGTCATATGGAAAATTGATTTTTAGATCTTTTAGGAAGTGCCAAACTGTTTTCCACAGAGGTTGTATTAGTTTACATCCCCACTAACAGTGTAGAAGTGTCCCCTTTTCCCAGCATCCTCTCCAGCATCTGTTGTTTTTTGAGTTATTGATAATGGCCATCCTGACTGGAGTTAGGTGGTATCTCAATGTGGCTTTAATTTGCATGTCTTTGATGATTAATGAGGCCAAACATTTTTTCATGTATCTGTCGGCTGCTCATATGTCTTCTTTTGAGAAGTGTCAATTTATATCTTTTGCCCACTTTTTAACAGGAATGTTTGCTTCTTACTATTCGGCACTTTCGAGTTCCTTGTAGATCCTAGATGTAGGCCTTTGTCAGATATACAGTTGGCAAACATTTTATCCCAGTCTGTGGGCTGTCTTCCCAGTCTCTTGATGGTTTTACTTTGGCTTTGCGAAAGCTTTTCAGTTTGATAGGTCCCACTTGTCTATATTATCTCTTATGGCATGGGCACTTGGGATTTTGATCTGGAAATGGTTGTCAGTTCCAATTTCCATAAGGGTTTCTTCTGCATTTTCTAAGCTTCTTATAGTTTGAGGTTTTATGTTTAGTCTTTGATCCATTTAGAGGTGGTTTTTTTGTATAGTGATAGATAGGGGTCTTGTTTTAATCTGCTGTATGTTGTCAGCCAGTTTTCCCAGCACCATTTACTGAATAGGGTCTTTTCTCCAGTGATTGGTGATAGAAGCTTTGTCGAAGATGAATTGGTTGAGGAATTGAAGTTTTGCTTCTGGAATCACTATCCTGTTCAATTGGTCTGTATGCCTGTTCTTGTACCAATCCTAGGCTCTTTTGATTATTGTAGACTTATAATAATGTTTAAAGTTTAGAAGTGTGATACCTAATGCTTTGATTCTTTTGCTGAGGATTGTTTTGACTATTTATAGTAGTTTGTGTTTCCATATGAATTTCTGTATTGTCATTTCCAGTTCTGAAAAGAATGATGCTGGTAATTTTATGGGCATTGGGTTGAATCTGTAGATTGTTTTTGGTAGGGTGGACATGTTAGTAATGTTGATTCTTCCAATACATGAGCATAGCATATTTTTCCATTTGTTTGGTCATCTTTGATTTCATTGAGCAGCATTTTGTAGTTTTCGTTGTAAAGGTCTTTCGCATCTCTGATAAGGAAGACACTGAGGTATACCATTTTCTTGGTAGCTATTGTGAACGGGATTGTGCTTTTTATTAGGTTCTCTGCCTGTTTGCTGTTGGTGTATAAGAAGGTGATTGTCTTTTTACATTTATTTTGTACCCTGAGACTTTGCCAAAGTACTTTATCAGTGCAAGATTTTTGACAGATTCTCTTGAATTTTCTAGGTATAGAATCATATCATCAGCAAAGAGGGATAACTTGACTTCCTCTTTTCCTATTTGGATGCCCCTGATTTCCTTCTCCTGTCTGATTGCTCCTGTTGGAAGCTAACATTTCCAACACTATGTTGAATAGAAGGGGTGAAAGTGAGTGGCCTTGTCTTGTTCTGGTTTTCAGGGGAAACGCTTCCAATTTTGGTCCATTTAGCAATATGTTGGTTGTGGGTTTATTGTAGGTGGCTCTTACTACTTTGTGGTATATTCCTTCTATGCCTAGGTGTTCAAGAGTTTTTATCAAGAAGGGATGGTGGATTTTTACCCAAAGCTTTTTCAACCTCTAATGATATAATCATGTGTGATTTTTATATCTGTTGATGTATTTAATTACATTTGTGGTCTTGCAGATGTTAAACCAGCCCTGCATCCCAGGGGTAAAGCCTACTTGGTCATGGTGGATGATTTTTGAGATGTGTTGTTGGATCCGATTTGTTATAATCTTGCTGAGTATTTTTGCATCTTTATTCATCAAGAATATTGGCTTGTAGCTCTCTTTCTTTGTTGGATCTTTACCTGATTTGGGTATCAGTGTGATATTAGCTTCATAAAATGATTTGAGGAGAGTTCTATCTTTCTTGATTGCTTGGAAGACTTTCAAAAGGATTAATATCAGCTCCTCCTTGTGTGTTTTGTAGAACTTCGCTGGAAAGCCATCTAGTTCAGGACTTTTTTTGTAGATAGTTTTTTTATGATGAAGTTAATTTCCTGGGTTGTTATTGGTCTATTCAATGTCTCAATTTCTTCCTGTTTCAACCTTGGGAGATTGCATGATGTCAGAAAGTTATCCATTTCATTTAGGTTTTCGAGTCTGTTTCCATAAATATGTGCATAGTAATGTCTGATAATTTTTTGTATTTATTCTGGGTCCATTGTGATTTGATCTTTTGCTTTTCTGATTGTATTTATTTGGGCTTTTTCTTTCTTTTGCTTAGTCAGTCTGGTTAGGAGTCCGTCAATCTTGTTTATCCTTTCAAAGAACCAGCTTTTTGTTTGTTGATTTTTTTCTGTGGTATTTTTGTCTTCTATGTCCTGTAGCTAGGCTTTTACTTTGGTGATCTGGATTCTTCTGCTGAAGTTAGGGTTTTGGTATTCTTGATTTTTCTATCTCCCTTAGGTGATTTGTTAGGCTGTTAACTTGTGATCTTTCCATTTTCTTGATGTGTATTTGTCAAGAGATGAATTCCCTCTCAGTATTACCTTCATGGCATCCCAGAGATTTTGTTAAGATGTGTCT
This sequence comes from Tarsius wallacei, assembly GCA_963574415.1. Lineage (NCBI taxonomy): Eukaryota > Metazoa > Chordata > Mammalia > Primates > Tarsiidae > Tarsius > Tarsius wallacei. The sequence continues at coordinate 12,566 of CAUYQG010122179.1, read as the reverse complement.
TTATTTTGATTTGTTTCCAGAAATCTTTTAATTTCTGCTTTGATTTCCATATTGACCCAGAAGTTGTTCGGTTTCATGCAGTTTAGTGTATATGTCTGTGTGTGTTTTGGGGTAGCTTTGTTGGTATTGAAATTTATTTTGAATTCCACTATGTTCTGAGTAGGTGCATAGCAATATTTTGATCCTATGAAATTTGTTTATGCTTGATTTATGGCCAAGGATGTGGTCAATCTTAGAGTACATTCCTGTGGTTATGAGTAGAATGTATATTCTGTGGTTGCTGGATGAAGTGTTCTGTAGGTTTAGGTACATTTGGCCAAGCATGAAGTTGAGATTCCAAATCTTCCTGTTGATCTTTTGCATCAATGATGTATCTAGGGTTGTTAGAGGGGAATTTAAGTCCAGTTATGATAGTGCTTGAGTCAATATCTTTTTTATAGTTTACCTAGAAGCTGATTTATAAAGGTTAGTGTTCCTATATTGAGTGCATATATGTTTAGGATGAATATTTCTTGTAGATGGATTGAAACTTTTTACCATTATGTAGTGATCTTTCATATCTTTTTTTTATTTTTGATAGATTAAAGGATATTTTGTATGATATTAAGATCACCACAATGTCTGCTTTCTTTTGTGTTCCATTCACCTGAAAATTAGTTTTCCATCCTCTTACTTTGAGTCTATGAGTATCCATTTTGATGAGATGAGTCTCTTGGAGACAGCATATTGTTGTTTCATATTTTTTTATCCAGCATGCCATTCTATGTCTTTTCAGTGGTACATTTAGTCCATTCACATTCAGGCTAATTATGTGAGAGTTTATCCCTATTATGAGGTTCTTATAGGGTTTGTTGTTTGTTTGTTTGTGATTTTATTTTGATTTTGGGGTTGATGTATGTGTATATGTTTAATCTTTTCCCTGCGTTCTTGGGAGGAGTGTGGTCATTCTTTTTTTTCTTTCTTCTGTGTTTAATACTTTCTTAAGCATTTCTTGTAGAGCTGGTCTGGAGATGATGTAAACTCTTAGTGATTGAATGTCTGGGAAGGATTCTCCACTACTCATGAAGCTTAGATTAGCTGGGTAGGAAATTCATGTTTGGAATTGTTTCTCTTTGAGAACTTTGAAGATTGAACTCCAGTTTCCTCTAGCCTGTAGTGTTTCAGTAGATAAGTTTGCTGCTATTCTAATTGGTCCCCCTCCCCCGCCCCCGGGTAAATAGTCTGGACGTTGTTTCTTGCTGTCCTTAGAATTTTTTCCTTTATATCTACTTTGTGTAAGCAAATTACTATGCACCTAGGAGTTGATCTTCTCATTTGTTGTCTTGCAGGAGTTCTCTGAATTTCTTGTGTTTGAATGGTTGCATCTCTGATGAGATGAGGGGCATTTTCTTGGATAATTTCATGGAATGTTTTTTCCAGGGTGGTCTCTGTTTCTCTGTCTTCCTCAGGAATGCCAATTAACTGTAGGTTCAGCTTCTTGATATAACTGCTTGGAGGTTTTGTTCTGTCTTTTTAAGTTTCTTTTCTATGTTTTTAATGATTTGTATTAGTTTCATATTTTGGTTCTCAAAGTCTGAGATTCTTTCTTCTGCTTGGTTAATTCTGCTTTCCATGCTTGTCAGTTTGTCATTTATTTCATTTACTGTAATCTTTATTGCTGTCATCTCAGTTATCAATTCTTCATTCTTTTCTCTTGTCTCTCTTCATTTCTATTCATTTTCTCTATTAATATCTTGATATCTGGGTTTGAGATTTGAGACCAGTATTCTGCGGTCTCTTCATTGTTTGAGTTGTGAAGTCTGTATTCTCAGGTGCTGTTTTCTCAGGGGTCTGTATGGGACCTGTGTTCTTCCTTTGATTCTTCTTCATTTGTGGTTTTTCTCTACCTTTTTCCCCTTCTTTAATTCCATTGCTCTAATGATGGGGGAATAGCTTTCACTTCTGTTTGCTCAATCCCCTATTCTTCCTTATGTAGATCTGATGGATTTATTCAATTTTGAAGCTCGACTGGGGATATGGTGCTGTACTTTTTGTAGTTTTGAGATTTGGTTACGGTGTGATGGGAAAAACTGTGGTTCAGAAGCTATCTGCAGATCCCAGTATCTGCTGACAGGGGTGTGAACTCCCTGGAATCCACTTTCCACCACCTTACAATCTTTCCATGCAGTGGGTGTGTATGTATGCCTCCTGAAAGCAAAATGAATAAGAAAAAGGAAAAGAATAGAAAAAGGAAGAAGGGAGATGAAAGGAAGATGAAGAGAGATGAGAAGGAGAAAGAAAAAGGCACACCAGTAACAAAGAAACAGAAACAAAAACAAGAGAACAAAAACACACAAGCAAACAAACATACAAACAAACAAACCAAAAAAACTGATGATGCACTTGCCCTCAAAAATGCCCATACAGAAACAGAAAAACTAAAAAACACCAAAAAAAAAAATTTAAAAAAAATAGAACAAGTTCTAAAACATAAACTAAAACAGACCCCAAAAAAGAGCTCCCTCTGTGGCCATTTCTGGAACTTCAAGTTCCTTTCCCAAGCACAGTCATGGCTTCTGGTTGCTGTTGCAGTACGGAGTGGTCTCCCATCTCCAGCCCCTCCCCTTTAAGCTCCACACATGCCAATGGGGTTGCGCTCAGTGTGGGTCAGATGCCCCACAAACTGCTGTGGGAGGGTGAATCAGATGCAGATTCATCCAACTCATCAGTTGCTGCTGCTGCTGCCACCAAGTCCCCCAGTCAGATCAGATGTCCAGCATGGGGGTGGGGTATTCATCTCTGTGTTCACTCCTGGAGTTTCCTCTCTGGGTAAGCAATAGTAGATCCCAGAGGGGTGCAGAGATCACCTTTGGGTCTCAGGTTGGATGGTGAATGGAATCTTGAGTGGGCCAACACAGGTTTCTGCCCATCCTGGACAGAGAAAATGGTGGCCATGGGTGTCTCCTCACTGGCAGTGAGGCTCAGCTCCAGATTTCCTGGCTGTGTCCTCTCTACAGTTCCTTCTGCCAGCACCTGGCTTTCTGCCACAGGTGGTGTCATGGGCCAGGTGCCAGGTGCTGAGGAGCTGGTGACCTTCACTACCTCCCCCAAGTGATCCCCAAGAGTGGCTGATGATCCTGCATGACAGGGGCTCTGATCCCAGGGAAGTGGTGTGTTGCAGCCACCTCTGGAAGGGAGGCCTGGGTGCTTGATTCTGAGTCTCCCCTTAGATGGACTTTACTCACCCAGCTGCACTCATCCACTCTCACAGCCTCTCTCTATGGACCCTCACCCTTGCAGAGACTTTCATGTTCCCACCAGTTTTCTATTGCCATCTTGCCTCTCAATTTTTAAGTCTTTAATAGGGGCACTTATTTATACTGGATTCCAGGGACATGGCACTGGTTTTGATATACTATTTAGAAGAAAAGCGGAAAGGTGAGGACAGTTTCAGAAGTGTAACCTTCCCCAGTATTTTGGCTCTTATTCTATAGAACAAGGAAGCGTTATGGGAGTTATTGTGCCAACTATGGACCCAATGTAAAGGAAACCGTAAACCAATGTGTCTGGGTATCTACTGTGTGTATCTACTGGGTGTATCTACTGGGAATCAAACTGTAACCAGGACCCCCTTGTGACTTGGTCCTCATCACATTCCACTCTGATAAGGGGACTCTGACAAGGCCTTGTGTTTTCAGGTTATCAGTGTTACCCTAGACCCTGTGTCCTATAGTCCACAAATTATCTAACTTATCCTTTCCCCATGTACAGTCACTCAAGTAAATGATCACAGGAATTCTAGAAGGACTGGGTGAATCATGATAGTAAATATATACCATGGAGTTTCAGGGCTCTTTTCATCCTAGAGAGCCAGTCATCCAGAATCAATCGGTTCTGGATCTGCAAATTGGCTCAGATCTTGAAACCAAGCAAGGGATAGTGACTTATTTGGGGGATGACCACCCTCAGTCTTCTGCTTCAGATGTGTTGATTTATTTTTGAATTATAGATTTTAAGCAGCAATTTATCCCTTATTGGTTGTCCATCTGTTTTTCTTCTAAGGACACTGTGCTCTATTTTCCATCTCTGAAACCCGCTGCAGGTCAAGCCCTTCTGGCTTCTGCTCCTACCTTGTCTATAATATGATCATTATGGGCTTTCTGGTGGTTAAGCACTGCTGTATGGCCTCTATTATTCAGGGTTCTTTATCCCAGTGGATGCTAATGAGCTCAGTTGTGTAAATGCCTCCCCTACCTCCTTGCCTGGCTTGCAGAGAAGAGCCACCACTAAACTTCTTCACGATGTTGGTGCCCCTCTCATCAACAAATTCTTGATGCCCTTGGAAAATGGGCAGGCTGTGAGCACTCTCATGAAGCATATTCCTCTTGTAGGTTTTTCTGGCCTCACCTAATTTATCCAGCTTGACATAATAAACAGGTGTTACTGTGAACTTTCCTCAACCTTTGTATTCCTTCCTTTATTCTCTGCTAAGGGAAAATGAAGCATTTTTATTTCAATGAAAGTCATTGTCCCATTTCATATTTCTAAGAGCCACCCTGGCAGTGAGTTTAATTCATCCTTCAGTATCCTTGCTAGGATGTTACATCTCAAGAAAATTTCCACAAGTCAATGCATTTTTGCTTTCCAGCCTAACATTCCAGTCCCTTAATCAAGCATCCTCAACAATCTCGGAGTACTTCCATAGTTCCTGCTGGCACATGCCATGCCAGCTAGTTCTTTTAATACTTTAGTTGCATAGTCTTTTTTCCTTTACTATGTCAGCATGTCACCAGTGGGGTTATGCTGAGATTTAATCCTGTTTTTATCAACCTACTAACTGAGCTGGAGGAGGTAGGGAGTATCTGATAGGAACACTTGTTGCCTTGTGGGGAAGAGGTTTCTGAAGCAACATCCATCACAGTGGACTTACTAACTCTTATTAGGGAAAGGTGAGCCACTTTTGCAGACTTGGGGATCCAGAGGGATTGTAGAGTAAGCATCCTCAGGGGTATCCTTCCAGATATCTCCATCCAAGTTTTCAGGATTCTGGTTTTTCCCTTTCAGCTTCCCAACCTCGGCTTAACAGACTTGCCTTGTTGAAGTTCAACTATCTATGGAGCTCTGCTACTCTTAAAATTAAATCATAAAGCTTCTTTTCAAATATGTAGGCCCTTCTATGACAGGTGACAAGGGCCTTTTTATAAGCCAAAACTTGAGCTTACTGGTTTTCAAACTTAACTGTTAACAGTTTTTGTCTCTCATTATCTTTGCAGAGCATCAGCACAACTTAACAACTTAACAGTAACAAGCCAACCCTGCTGTCTTGGTCGGCATATTTCCCAGTGCCTGCCTGGGTGCACTGGCACAGCATTCTTCTCTACCAGGCATTTTCAAGACATGTTGTGTTAATGTGTTTTCATGATAAGTAATACTAAGCCCTTGTGTACTACTGTGTTTTTTTCCATAGAATAAGCACAAAAATATAGGATTTTTAGGTACAAAGGTATTTTAAATTATACAGACATAACTAGATAACATTCCTGCTATTTCTGTTATAACCAATCATGCTTTCACCAGGAATTTATGAGACAACCTATTACCCATCATACACTTCAACATTTAAAAAAAAATTTACCAGTCTTGTACATGAAAAAATTGTTCTCTTTGTAGCCATAATTTGCATTTTCCTGACTGCCAGTCAGGAAATAATTTTATTGCCCATCTGGCTTTCCTTTTTTTTGTTTATGTCTTTTGCTCATTCTTCTATTTTATTTGCCTTTTATTCATCAGTTTGTAAAATTTATTTTATATAAGTGTTGCAAATACTTTCTTTGCATTTTGACTTTATGTCATTTACAGCATGAAACATTAATGTATATTTATTTATTTATTCACCTACTTATAAATATATACATGTTTTACTCATAAATTTTGTGTTTTCAATCTTGCTTAAATCCTCCTCATACTAGAAGACTACACAACAATTCTCAAAAAAAATGTTCTTCTGAATATTTTTAAAAATTTCTTACATGTTTAAATTTAAATTTTAAATCTGCAATGCATTTTAAATTTATGCTGACATATAGTAGAAAGACAGGGTCTATATTTGCTTCCTTCCATCAAGCAAGCCAATTATGCCAGGACATTTATTAATCCATTTTTAAAGTATTGTGTAAATTTAAGGTGCACCACATGATGCCCTGATACATATATCATAGTGAAGTGATTTCTGTAGGTAAGCAATTTTACATATTCATTACCTTCCATATTTACCATATACCATATGGCAACAATACCACAGTTACCTTTTGTGTATATGTGTGTGATGAGAGCATCTAAAGTATATAATACAATATTATTAACTATAGTCCTGCTGTACATTAAATCTCTAGGATTATTTATCCTATATAACTGCAAATATGTCCCCTTTGACCTATATCTCCCCTTTTTCACCTCTTCCCTATCCTGGGTAGCTGTCATTGTACTCTGTTTTTATGTATTCAACTTTCTTTTTTCAGATTCTGCATACCAGGAGTGCCAAAAAAAATGTATACATATTTCAAGAGAGGTTATCTATGTTTTACTTTTAGTTCATCATAATCAGAAATGTCTGGACGCTGACACCTCTCGTAATTGCAGAAGTCAAATGTGATTTGTGTTCATGTCCCTTTATTGGTATGCATTGAGTATTATAATTTTAATACAGTTTTTACTTTCTTAAAATGTGTATACATTTTTTGGCACCCTCTGTATAAGAGAGATTAAGTAGTACTTTTTTTTTTTAAATTTCATTTTAAATATGTGGGGTACAATTCATGGTTAGGTATACAAATGTTCATTATGCAGATACTCTTGTACCCCTCCTCCCCTGGCAGTTTCCCACTACTTTCAATCCCTTTCTTTTCTTTTCTCTTCTTTTTTTTTTGAGCTGCAGTCTCACTCTGTTACCCAGGCTGAAGTGCAGCGGCACACTCACAGCCACCCCAGTGTCGACCAGCTGGGCTCTGGCGATCTTTCTGCCTCAGCCTTCCAAGTAGCGGGAACCACAAGCACCCACTACCACACCCGGGCCTGGCTGATTTTTTTTTTTTTTTTTTATCGTGGAGATGAGGTCTCACCAAGTTGCCCGGGCTGGTCTCAAACCCACAGGCTCAAGCAATCCACTCGCCTTGGCCTCCCAAATTGCTGGGATTACAGGCTGAGTCACTGAGCCTGTCTCCTTTCTCATAGTGTTACAATAGTTGCTCAAGGTTTGCATATGAGTGAGAGCACATGATAATCTATTCTTTGTTTCTGTGAGAGATCACTCAGTATTATAGCCTCTAAGTACATCTAAGTTGCTAAGAAGCTCATAATTTTGGCCTTCTTTATGACTGTGTAATATTCCATCATGTATATGTACCATGTTTTTTTAATTCAGTCATCTTTATATGGGCAGCATGGTTGGTTCCATATTTTTGCTATTGTGAATAATGCTGCAATAAACATGCGTGTGCAGGTATCTTTTCCGTAGAGCGATTTGAGTTCTTCCAGGTATATTCCCAGTAGGAGAATTGCAGAGTTGTATGGAAGGTCGATTATTAGATCTTTTAGTAATTGCCACACTGTTTTTTACAGAGGCTGTACTAGTTCACCCTCTTGCCAACAGTGTATAAGTATTACCTTTTCACTGCCTCCAAGCTGTATTTTTTTTCCTGTCTGGTGTATTTCACTTGGCATAATGCCTTCCAGGTGTATCTATATTGTTGAAAATAGCAGTATATCCTTTGTTAAGGCTGAATAATATTCTACTGTGTGTATAGATATAGATATGAATAGATATAGATACAACACAGTTTCCTAACCATTCATTTGTCTGTGAACACTTAGGTTGATTTTATGTCTTGGCTATCATGAATAATACAATTCGTTTGGGTGTATACCTAGAAGAGGGATCACTAGATCAGATGATAGCGCTATTAAATAATCATATCAGCTATGTTTAACTTGATCATACCTCATCTTCTAACGATTTTTTTTCTTCAAAAGCTTTCTTTTAAAATTTTAGGGCTTCTTAAAATACTTTTTTCATATCTAATGATAATTGTCTCTTTTCTGGCTTTTTTGTTTTTGGTTGGTTGTCCACTGGTTTCATAATATCTTATATTTTTCTATAAATGGCATTTTATAGAAAATATTTTTAAATTGTTTCTAATTTTGTTTATGTACTTTTTAATTATGAAACAAAGCAATGGACATAAGAAGCCATATTTGCTCATTTCTGCTTGAACCATGACTATGCAATAAAATGCAACTTTCCAGAGGAATGCTTTGAAGACAAAACAGTATAGAGCACAGGATTCCCCACAGCTCTTGCCTGAATCACTACATTCCTTAAAAGATAAATGACCTAGCCTTGCCTTTTTCCACACATAAGATTATATCTAACAGGGTTAGTGATTATGTTCTCCAATCTCTAATCAAATATACTTTGTTAATCCATAACCAGATGTACTCTTACACCCAAACTTCGATGTGATTTTGCACGTACTGAATCTTCACCACCCTACATAAATGGTGAACTGAAATACTGCCTTGGAGAAACCTAACAGAATATATCTTGGGCTATAGCCTTCAGTCTGTAGTCCTCAGTAAGACTTCTGAATAAAACCAACTTTATTTCTTGAAAAGTTTGATTTGTTTTTCTTTAGTAAACAGAAGTTTATTTGACAAAGTTAGTTTAGCCATTTGCCTCCATCTTGTCTCCTGGAGCCTCCAATCTATCAATTCCTTCCTGCATTGATATTGGAGAGACCAGAGATTCACTCACTGAATCAGCTTGCATCACCCTTCATCTGTACTATGAGGTATGTGTATGTTTCCTCCAGCACCTCTAGAATGCAAATTCACATAAGGTCTAGTTCCAACTTTTTTAGCCTGTATTCAGGTGTATGTTTCAAGCAATGATCCTAACTCCAGTCCCCTTGATGGGTAGGGCATTTTGGCTCCACTTCCTATGCAGGAAAAAAAACTGTCAGGTACCTTTATTTGCTTCTGACACAGTCAAAGAATCCTGCAGTTTCTTCCTCTTCCACATATTTTTTTCTTCAATTTCTAATAAATAGAGATATTTAGTTTTAATCCCATATCTATCCTCTCAGTTTTCTGTGGTTATAGTTTATGTATTCTTGTTTTGTCTTTGTTGTGGACATAAAATTTGAGTGTCTTAACCAGAAATCATTCCCTCCTGCCACGTCAAAAAGACCCCCTAAGTTTCTTTCTATGGAGTGTTGGATCTACCAATGCAAGTTATTCTGTTCCAACACAATATTTGGAATAAAGGACAGGCATTACTCATTTTTTTGTGCTTCACTTTGTTGTTCTTTGCAGACATTGCATTTTTTATAAACTGAAGGTTTGTGGCAACACTGTGTCCCCAGCAAGTCCATTGGCACCATTTTTTCAAAAGCATGTGTTTACTTCATATTATTTTGCTAATTCTTACAACATTTCATAATTTTTCATATTTTTATATCTGTGATGGTAATCTGTGATCAGTGATCCTTTGTGTTACTATTGTAGTTGTTTTGGGGCACCACAAACCATGTTCATCTTAAATAATGAACTTAATAAATGTTTGTGTTCCGATTGCTCCACTGACCAGCCATTTTCCTGTCTCTCTCCCTCCTGCTCTTCAAGCCTTCCTATTCCCTGAAACACGATAATATTCAAATTAGGCTAATCAATAACCCTACAATGGTCTTTAAGTGTTCGAGTGGAAGGAAAAGTCACACATATCTCACTTTACATCAAAAGCCAGAAATGACTAAGCTTAGTGAGGAAGATTTGTTGACAGTCAAGATAGGTTGAAGGAATTTAAATGTGCTACTCCAGTGAAAATAGAAATAATGAGAAAGTGAAACAGTCTTCTAACTGGTAAGGAAAACTGATAGCATTGTCAAGCTAGTCACAACATTCCCTTAAGCCAAAGCCTAATCCAGAGGAAGGACCTAAATCTTTTCAATTACATGAAGGCCAAGATAGGTGAAGAAGTAAATAATAAAAAGCAAAAAGCTTGCAGAGACTGGTTCATGAGGATTAAAGAAAAAATTCATCTCCATAACATAAAGTGCCAGGTGAAGCATCCAATGCTGATTTAGAAGTTGCAAGTTATCCAGAAGATCTAGCTAAGATCATTGATAAAGTTGGTCACACTAAAGAATGTATTTTCAGTGTAGATAGAAAAGCCTTCTACTGGAGAGAAGATGCCATCTAGGGTAGGGCTTTTATAACTAGAGAGGAGAAGTCAATGCCTTCAAAGTTTCAGAAAACGAGCTGACTTTTTTGTTAGGAAATCATGAAACTGGTAACTTTCAAGTTGATGCTAATTCTTATTTGTCATTAAAAAGAAAACACAAAACCCAGAGCCCCCAAGAATTATGCTAAATCTACTCTTCTTGTGCTCTGTTAATCAAACAACAAAGCCTGATGACAGCACATCTGCTTACAGCATGGTATACTTGATATTTTAAGCCCACAATTGAGACCTACTGCTCAGAAAAGGTTACTTTCAATACATCACTGCTCATTGACAGTGCACCTTGTTACCACCCAAGAACACTGATTGAGATGGATCATGGAGTACTTTCAAATTTCAAGTCTTATTATTTGAGAAATATACTTTGTACATCTGTAGCTGCAGTAGACAGTGATTCCTCCAATGGATCTGGGCAAAGTCAACTAGAAACCTTATGGAGAGGATTCATGGTTCTAGATGTCATTGTGAACATTTGTGATTCATTGGAGGAAGTCAAAATATCCACAGGAGTTTGGAAGTTGGTCTAACTCTCATGGGTGACTTTGAAAAATTCAGTAGAGGAAGTAACTGCAGATGTGGTGGAAATAGCAAGAGAACTAGAATTAGAAGTGAATCCTGAAGATGGGACTTAATTGCTGCAACCTCATTATCAAACTTAAATGGATAAGAAGTTGCTTCTTAAGGATAAGCAAAGTGATTTCTTGAGGTGGAATCAACTCCAGATGATGCTATGAACATTGTTGAAATGACAACAAAGGATTTAGAATATTATATAAACAGATGATAAGACAGCAGCAGGGTTTGAGGGGATTAACTCTAATTTGGAAAGAAATTATATTGCGAGTAAAATGCTATTAAACAGCATGGTATGCCACAGAGAAATCTTTTGTGAAAGGAAGGGTCAGTCAATGCAGCAAACTTCACTGTTGTCTTTTTAAAGAAATTGCCACAGCCACTCCAACCTTCAACAACCATCATGCTGATAAGTTGGCAGCTATCAACACCAAGACTCTTCATGAGCAAAGAGATCATAACTCACTAATGTCCCAGATGATCATTAACATTTTTTAGCTATAAAATATTTTTAAATTAAAGTATACACATTGTCTTTTTAGACAATACGATTGCACTTAATAGTCTATAGTATAGTGTAAACATAACTTTTATCTGTATTGGGAAACAAAAAAAAATTGTGGGACTTGCTTTGTTGAGATATTCACTTTATTGGTGATCTGGAACTGAATCCACAATAGCTCCAAGCCACACTTGTAGTTGTATAGTAAGTTATAATATTTTGTAAATGATACTCACTATACTTTGTCAAATTATTCTTGGCTTTTACAGCAACTTTGAGGTTCAAATATAAAACATACTACAAGGATACTGATTGGAATTGTATTAACTATATATCATTTTATAAAGCTTTGATAATTTTAAGACATTGACTATAGGAAATAGCTTATATTTCTCTAATTTGAAAATTTTGTTTATTTTCTGCTATGGAAATATATAATGTCTGTACTTTTTTAGTTAATTTAACCCCCAAAATTTAAAAACTGTTGTGAATGAATGTCTTCTCTGTTTCTATTTCTAAGTAATTAATACTAGTATTGAAAATAGCTAGGCATCTTTGTGGATACATTTTTTATAAAACAATCATTGTAATTTTTCTAATTCCAAAATATTTTTAGAATCTCTCTTGGTAGAAACAAATGAGAATTGAATAATTTGGAACTTAAAATCAGATTGTTTATGTATTCAATATTTATGCCATGTATTTAATCTTTACATTATTTTATTAAACAGAACTTCTACAATAATGGTGAATAATATTAGTCATAGAGGTGTTACTGTTATATTCCTAATACTAATAATAATTTTACCATTTCACAATTTAATACATTTGCTCTTGATTTGGGTTTAAAAAATATTAGTTATTTTAAGGAGTTTTCTTTTATCCCTGCTTTAAGTAGAGTTTTAATTTAAAATGGTTGCTGAGTTGGGCTCGGTGGCTCAGCCTATAATCCTGCACTTTGGGAGGCTGAGGTGAGTGGATTGCCTGAGCCCGCGCGTTCGAGACCCGCCTGGGAAAGTTGGCGAGACCTCGTCTCCACAATAAGTCAAAAAATCAGCTGGGCGTGGTAGCGCGTGCCTGTAATTCCGGCTACTCGGAAGTCTTTAATGATATTAAAGGCTACTCGACCTGCTGGGCTGACGAGGAAGGATCGCCGGAGCCCAGCAGGTGGAGGCTGCAGTGGCCAGGAGTGGCCACTGCACTCCAGTCTGGGCG
>CAUYQG010122174.1:0-42683 GCA_963574415.1 Tarsius wallacei | reverse complement strand
TAATCCCGCGCCTTGGGAGGCTGAGGTGAGTGGATTGCCTGAACCCGCGGGTTCGAGACCCGCCTGGGCAGGCGAAACCTCATCTCTACAATAAATCAAAAAATTAGCCAGGCGTGGTAGCACGCTCCTGTAGTTCCGGCTACTCGGAAGGCCGAGGCGGAAGGATCGCCGGGGCCCAGCAGGTCGAGGCTGCAGTGACCGGAAGCGGCCACTGCACTCCAGTCTGGGCGACGGAGTGAGACGCCAACTCAAAAAAAAAAAAAAAAAAGGGTAAATAACTTTATCTTGTAAGGTGGAGATAAATTTCCCTCAGCCTGTCCTCTTCCCTTTTAGCAGATTTTATAACTACCAAAGACACTACCTATTGAATTGTTTGGATTCTCAAACACCTCAATTCCCAAAAGACCATGTGCAGGAAAGAGGACAGAATAGGTATCATCGCCAGAAAATTATAGTCAAGTTCCCATTGTTTAAAATAACAGAGTGCCATGTGTTTAATATAAATTTTGATTAACATGCATATGTATGCATAGAGCTGTTCTGACTGTGTCAGTCTATATTTAGATAAAGTAACTGTAAATTGTAAACAAGGTTAAGGGTTGAAAATTTTACTACAGAATTTTGAATGTGATGGTACAGATAGTAATATTGTACAGATGCTAGCCATGTAAAGGTAATGAAAATTTTAACAATGAAGAATTCTATTTAGTGTGTATCATTGATAGATTCTTTATATTGTGTCAGAATAAAGACATTAAAAGCTACAATTACATAGTGATAAATACTTGCTTATAAATAAGTCTTGCCAGAGGAAGGACTGTGACCTAGCTAGCCTCCATCCATAATGAACAGTTTGTTGTGGCACTTCCTGTGATTGTGTAAGAATCAATTCTCAAAAAACACCACCACTCTGGATATAGTGAAGAAGGTCCATTCTTCAAATATGCAAAGCCAATATATCCCCAGATTATAGGAGCCCCACCAAGGATCTCAGGGTGCCACCAAGAAAGCAAACTAATGGCCATTGTCTGATGTCTTCATATGTAACCACATATGTAATCAATATGTTTACTTTTTGAGGTGGAGTAAAATGGTAAGATTTTGGGAGGAAACTTGTTATCATCTGCATCTGATATGCTTCTTCATCCTTTAGACTAGAAATCCTTTCCTAAGAATTTACCCTAGAGAGATATAGTCATAAGTGTGAATGTATTTATGTAAAAAAAAATCCTACTAGCAAATTCTCCATCAAGGCAAATGGATCAGTAAATTATGATAAATACATATAATGGGAGACTATGCTGAATTTAAAAATAATAAATAGGTCTAGGTGCAAGAAAATATATTCCAATATATTATTGAATTAAAATATATTCCACCATATATTTTGAATTAAAAAGTAGACTCATACACAGTGAGATGTTTAGAGCATGCTGATGGCATTTCAGAAGTGCTTCATTCCTTATTTGAGCATTACTAAATTGCTTTAATTTCTGACAATAAGAATGCAATATTTTGCATGAAATTACCAAAAAAGTTATTTCAATAACAAAAATAGTAAATATCATTTTGTGTGTTAAAATTTGATGACAACCAGGAGCGGTGCTTCAAGCCCATAATCCCAGCACTTTGGAAGGCCAAGGCAAGAGGACTGCCTGAGTCCAGGGGTTTAAGACCAACCTGGGCAACTTAGTGAGACCTTGTCTCTACAAAAATAAAAAAAAATTAGCCGGGAGTGGTGGCACACACCTGTAGTTCCAGCTACTTGGAAGGCTGAGGTGGAAGGATCACCTGAGCCCAGCAAGTCGAGGCTGTGATGACTGTGAGCATGCCACTGCACTCTAGCCTGGGCAACTCAAACTCCAAAAAATAAAAATAAAAATTGATGACATCTGTCTAGGTTGACTATAAATGTATCCAAGATGTAAAACAAATGAAAACATGATCTGTTTTACAAAAATGCATAAGCCAACATCATTACAATGAGGACCACAGTGACAACACAAAAACTGTATCTAGTCTAGTTTAAATGCTATCTAGAAATACATGCTGTCAAGTTTCCTGACAGTCATGGCTTTTGAAGGAAACAAAGCTTTGTTTAAGAACTCAAAGCAGCCTGTAATCCCACGCCTTGGGAGGCTGAGGTGAGTGGATTGCCTGAGCCCGCGGTTTCGAGACCCACCTGGGCAACTTGGCAAGAACTCATTTCTACAATAAATCAAACAATTAGCCGGGCGTGGTAGCGCGCGTCTGTGGTTCCAGCTACTTGGAAGGCTGAGGCGGAAGGATCGCCGGAGCCCAGCAGGTCGAGGCTGCGGTGGCCGGGAGCGGCCACTGCACTCCAGTCGGGGCGACGGAGTTTGACACCAAAAAAAAAAAAAAAAAAAAAAAAGAACTCAAAGCAAAAGCAAAGACGGTTCTTTACAACGCCTCCAGGATATTGAGTTACTTTAACTCTTTCAAAATTGTACACTCTAGGGACTCCATTACCCAGTCCCAGTGTATCCTGTAATTCCAGCTTATCCAGGTGAAATAAAGACTGTGGCTCCTTTTAAAGGTTGTGTATGGCCTAACACTACCTTTTTAGGTGAGGATAAGCTGTACCAAAAGGCAGGATGATCAAGAAAGTTAACAGACACATGCCAAGCTGCTTTCATGTAGGAATTACGATAAGTTCCCACTGAAGTCCAGATAAAACAAAATCATAATGAAGTGTGGGTGGCATGTTGAATGACAATGGCAGATGAGGAGCTTCTCATTAAATTCTGGTGAAGGGAAAGCCTTCAAGAAAGACACCAAACTAGAGAGCCAAGAGCAAGAGCCTGGGGACTGGAAAGCAATGGATTCTGTCATACTGGAGATGGGAATGGAAGGTTGAACAGGCCAGGCCGCTGGCACTGTGTTGTGCTTAGAGCAGTGTTGGGTGCTTGGGAAGATGTAGAAGTGAAAGACAGGGAGCTTCCCTTACACCAAAAATATGGGAAGAGAGGAGAATGAGGTCAGTGAAGTGATCAGCTGAGAGAAAGACCAAGGAAGGGACCAACACTTGGAAAGAGGAAGGAGAGTGGCTCAAGTGGCCCAGAGATGTCAGGAACTGAAGACAAGCTAAGCCCAGCAGCTGGACACGTACAGCGGTGAGGATGAGGGGGTAGGGAGAGATGGGAGGAATAGGGGGTGGAGGGGAGAGGATTAGAGATAGGAATAGGGATAAGATTACAATTAAGGTGTCTATGCTTAAACCTAGGGTTAGATTATTTTTAGAATGAATGATAATATTTGAGCTAGTTTTGGGTTTATATCTAGGGTAAGGGTGAGAGTTAGGGCCAGTGCTAAGATTAGAGTAAAAATCAACAGGCTTAGGGTAAGGTTTGAGTTAGTGTTACAGTTAGGCATTAGTCCTAGGATTTAAGTAGGTCAAGGGTTAAAGATTAGGTTTAAAATTAGGGCCAAAGTCCTTTAAAACAACCCAATCTGAAACTGAAGATGATCATTGTGGAATAGCAGACCAGCACTGCTCTTGATGAGCATGGCATAGTATAGGGGCCCAACAGCCAATAAACAGAAACATTTTGAACATTTTTGGAAGGGTGACAACACTCTGTACCCAACAAAGGTCTCTTTGAACTCACAGAGACCAGAAAGCCATGGCAGATAAGAGAATCAAGGTCCCTCCTTCACCATGCCCCAGGTTAGCACAAGAACTGAAGCCCTGTCCAATGGAAGAAAGTGAGTGAAAAGATGCTTTGAGATGGTTCATCCCTGCCCAGATGGGTGCAGGTCATCAGTCTCACGCAGGAGGGGTCCTGAGCAGGGCCCAGGACTTTGAGCAAATGCAGCACAAATGGAATGGGAGAAAGACTCATTCTGTGGCAGCCACCATAAGTGCAGTTTTCTGCCAGACTGGTGACACACAAGTGGGAGGGCCTACCTGCAGAGTTAATCCAGCTGACTCACACCACCGATGGCTGATGGCCATCCCCCAAGGAACCTCCTCAAGACCTGCATACAGGCAGGGTGGTGCCTGCAACCTCCTCAGCAGCAGAAAATCCACTCTATTTCAGAAGCAGAGTTCAGGTCTAAACAGGGAGGGAGCAACACAACGGAAACCCAAGGGATCTTGCAGGTGAAAGGCACCTGAGCTGAGCTGTAGGCCACAGTCAGCAGATGGGAGGGGAGACCTATCCTTCCTGCATGTTAACAATGGAGGCTGAAAGCTGATCCAACAAGTTTAGCAGCGGGCTAGAAGCTCTGCAACAACAGAATCCTGTCACAAGGTGGAGCAAGGAGCAGATGTGAATGTCTTTCCCTCTCTCACTGAGTGACAAATATCGAACCACAAAAAGAACTCTAGAACAGAGGGTAATCGAATAGCATCAGAGCTTTAAGTCAAAAGAGAAAATATAAAGAGCGGAGACACCTTTCACAAACAAGGAAAAATCAACGAAAGCAGGCAGACAACTATCAGAGTCCCAAAGAGACAGTGACTGAAAAAGCAGCTATCAGAGCGCAACAGTGGAAAGCCCCAGAATGACCTGCCCCAGATGGCAGCTACAGAAATCAGAGAAGGGATGGCAAAAGGGAAGAGGCACCAAGAGAAACTAGAAACAAAACTCACTGAAGTCATACAGGAAGTCAGAGAAGGAGTGACTAATTTCAAAGAAAACACATCCTGAAAAAAACAGAAATGAAAAACTTCATCCTGGAAATCAAGAACACACTAGCAAGCATAGATAATGGTGCTAATCAAGCAGAGGAAAGCATCTCAGAGCTTGATAACCAAAATATGGGATTAACCCAGTCTGTCAAAAACATAGAACAAGGCCAGGTGCAGTGGCTCACACCTAGAATCTCAGCACTTTGGGAGTTAGAAGCAAAAGAAATGCCTGAGTACAGGAGCTCGAGACCAGCCTGGGCAACTTGGCAAGACCTTATCTCTACAACAATTTTTTTAAAAAAGTAAGCCAGGTATTGTGGTTTACCACTATAGCTCCAGCTACTTGGAAGACTGAGGCGGTAGGTTTGCCTAAGTCCAGGAGTTGAGGCAGCAGTTGCCATGAGCATGCCACTGCACTCCAGCCAGGGTGACAGAGTGAGACTCCAACTCAAAAAATAAAAAACCATAAAAAGAAGTAACAAAGCCTCTGAGAGATGTGGGACTATGTCAAGTAGCCAAATCTGGGGGATGGAGGCAAGATGGCCACCTTAGAGCAGCAGATCAGCACCACTCTCTCCTGGCAAGACAGAGAGTAGATATTCTGCCACTGTCAGATGGAGATACCCTGAGCATTTTTGGATGTGTTAAACATATTGAACACAATGAAAGTCTTTCTAAGCACACAGAGCCCAGAAAGCCATAGCAGGTGCAGAATTCTAGGCACCCCATCCCACACCCTGCACCAAGTACACACAGAAAAGGAAGATCTGTTTGGAGGAGGAGAGGGGTGAATGATAATAAGATGCTTTGAATCAGTTCACCTCCTTTCAACAGTGAACAAAATGTCAGTTTCACATGGGAGGAGGCCTAATTGGGATACAGTGGTGGGCATCAGAGCCCAGGTGGAATGGGGAGCAGAACCTGCATGGGGAAGGCCTGTCTGTGAAGTGAATCTTACTGACATGCCACCAATGCACCTGGTAGAGAAAGAGACCATGCTCTTGCAGAGCAGGGCAGAGAGTAGGGATCTAGCCATCAATTAAAGGAGGCACCCTGAACACATTTGGAAAAGTGAAACTCGTTGTGCCCTATGGAGGTCTCCTTGAACACACAGAGACAAAAAAGACAGGTATGGGACTCTTGGTGCCCATCCCCCACTACAAGCTAAGTGTATACAGAGGCTATCACGCTGAATGAGGAAGGGGGCTTAGTGATTCTAGTATGCCCTGGGTTGATTTACCCCCTCCCAGCCAGAGCAATCCATCAGCCACATGCAGCAGGGGCTGAAAACTGGCCCAACCAGTTTTGCAGTGGGAGAGAAAATCTACAGTAACAAGAACTGCTACAGGGTAGAGCTCCTTCCTCTCTCACTGAATAAAGAGAGGTCTGACACATATAAGGAAGAAGTAAAGAAGAAATGCAAGCAACCCTCAGAGTTTTAATGAGACAGCACATGAAAAGGCAGCCATTAGAGCACAAACAATGGAAACTGCCCAGAACAACCTGTCTCAGATGACTGTCACAGATGAACAGAAACCAAGAGAAACATAAAGCAAAACTCAAAGAATTGTACAGAAAGTAAAAGTGGAGCTGGCCAATTTCAAAGAAGCCTATTCTGAAATAATGGAAATAAAGAGCTCCTTATTCAAAATCAATAACAAAGTAACAAGTATTAAGAACAGGCTCAAACAAACTGAGGAAAGAATCTCAGAGCTTGAAGACCAAAATATGGAATTAACAAAGTCTGTAAAAACATAGGGGAAAAAAAAGAAACAAAACTTCCAAGAGTTGTATGACTTTGTCAAAAAGCCAAACCTATGCCTGATTAGTATCCTCAAAGCAGAAAGAAAAACTAAGAATACCATGGAACAAATACTCCATGAGGTCACTCAAGAGAACTTTCCCCATCTTGCTAGAGAGACGACAATCCAAGAGCAAGAGATTTAGAGAACCCCTGCAGGATATTACATAAGAAGACCATCACCAGTACACATAGTAATCAATAACCAAAAAGTAAGCACCACAGACTGGGTATGGTGGCTCAACCTGTAATCCCAGCACTTTGGGAGGCCAAAGCAAGAGGATTCCTGAGTCCGGGGATTTGAGACCAGCCTGGGCATCTTGGTGAGACCTCATCTCCATAATAGATCACAAAAAAACTAACCAGGCATGGTGGCATGCATCTGTAGTTCCAGCTACTTGGGAGGCTGAGGCAGAAGGATAGCCTAAGCCCTGCAAGTTGAGGCTAAGGTGGCTGTGAGCATGCCACTGCACTCCAGCCTGGGCTGGAGTCTCACAAGAGTGAGACTCCAACTAAAAAAAAAAAAAAAAAGTAAGCGCAAAAGAAAATAATCCTAAAGGCAGCAAGAGAGAAAGTTCAGACTATCAACCAGGGAAAACCCACCAGAATCATTCCACACTGCAAAAACACTACAAGCCAGAAGGAATTAGAATTCAATTTTTAATGTTCTTAAAGATAAGCAATTCCAACCAAGGATCTCCTACTCAGCCAAGTTAAGCTTCATCAATGACAGAGATTTTAAATCCTTCCCAGACATTAATCTCTAAGAGAATACACCACCTCCAGACCAGCTCTACAGGAGATGCTTAAGAAAGTGTGAGGAGAGAGAAAAAAAAGAATGGCCATACACATTACAAAAGCACAAACACAGACTTAACAGAGAATGCAGAGCACCCACATAAATGAAAACCCACATAAAAATAAATGCAAAAGTTAAAAGGAAACAAAGTAACCCCCAAGAGCCCTATGACAGGGATAAACTCTCACATTTTATTTATCAACTTGAACATGAATGGACTAAAGGCACCACTGAAGAGACACAGAGTGGCAAATCAGATTTTAAAAACATGATTCAACTATCTATTGTCTCCAGGATATTATCTCATCACAAAAGACTCCCCACAGATTCAAGTTTGGAGACTGAAAAATGACATTTAGGGAAATATAAAAAGAAGAAGGCAGGCATAGCTATTCTAATATCAGACAAAGCATTCTTCAAGCCATCAAGAGTTAAAAAGAACATGAAAGGACACTACATAATGATAAAAGGCTAAATCCATCAACAAGATATATCTTATATGCATCAACACAGGAACACCAGGTTTTATAAGGTAACTACTAAGCAAACTTAAAGAGGACACTGACTCTTATGCAATCATAGTTGGTGACCTAAATACCCCATCTAAATCATTATATAGATCATTGAAGCAAAAAACCAACAAGGAGATATAGAATCTTAACTTGACACTCAATCAAATGGGCTTAATAGACATCTACAAAATACTTTATCCAACAACTACAGAGTATATTTTCTACTCATCAGTACATGAAAAATAATGCAAGATTGATCACATTCTTAAACATAAATCAAGCTTTAGCAAATTTTAAAAGATAAAAATAACACCATGAATCTTCAAAATCCCCATCAACAAGATACCGCCAAAACATGCAAAGACATGGACACGAAACAACATGCTGTTGAATGACTTCTGGGTCAACATGGAAATCAAGACAGAAATAAAAAGATTCCTGGAAACAAACAAAAACAAGGACATCTTATCAGAATCTCTGGAATGCCATAAAAGCAGTGTTAAGAGGAAAATTCATAGTTTTGCATGCACAAATCAGGAAAACAGAAAGAACACAAATAGCCTTATATCATATCTAAAGAAGCTGGAAAGGCAAGATCACTTAAATCTGAACTTCAGCAGAAGAATCCAGATCACCAAGATAAAAATCACAGTTTCAGGACATAGAAGACAAAAATATGAAAGAAAGGATCTACATGACCAAAAGCTGATTCTTTGACACGATAAATAATGGTCTTCTGGCCATTGCAAAAGGTGAAGTCACAACTGACCATGAAAAAATTCAAGATTATCAGAGATTACAGTGAACACCTATATGCAAATAAACTACAAAACCATTTTTAAAAGGAGCACTTTCTGAAATCAAAAAACTTTCCAAGGTTGAAACAAGAAGAAATTGAAACTCTAAACAGAATGACAATAACCAATAACAATCCAGGAAATCAACTCAGTCAAAGAAATCTCCTCAACAAAAAAAAACCTAGACTCAGTGGCTGCCCAGCTGAATTCTATAAGACACACAAAGAGGAGCTGATAACAATATCATCAAAAGTATTCCAGGCAATTGAGTAAAATGCAATGCCTCCCAACTCATTTTATGAAGCCAGCAACATACTGGTACCAAAAACCAGCAAAGCCTTAACAAGGAAAGAGAATTATAAGCCAAGCTCCTTAATGAACATAGATGAAAACATTTTAAACAAGATTCTAGCAAATAGGATCAAACAACACATCTCAAGGACCAACCACCATGATCAGATGGGCTTCATTCGTGAAATGCAGGGCATTTTCAATATTCACAAAACCATAAACATAATTCAGCACATTAACAGATGTAAAACCAAGAACCATATGATGATACCATTGGACACAGAAAAAGCATTCAACAAAATTTAGCAGCCCAACTTGATAATTAAAACCCTTGAGCATTTAGGCATAGAAGGAACATTCCTCAAAACAGTAAGAGCCCTCTATGATAAGCCCACAGCCAACATTTTGCTCAATGGTCAGAAGTTGGAAGCACTCTCCATAAGAATGGGAATAAGATATGGATGCTCACCCTTAACCCTCCTCTTCAACACAAAGTTTGAAGTCCAACCCAGAGCAATCAAGCAAGAAAAGTAGGGGAACCAAATAGGAAAAGAGGAAGTTGTGCTATCCCTCTTTGTAGACTATATGATTCGATATCCTGAAAACTCTAGGAAGTCTGTCAAAAGCCTTCTAGCACACCTAATCAACTTTGGAAAGTCTCAGGGTACAAAATTAATGTGAAAAAGACAGTTCCATTTCTATATACCAACAACAAGCAGAGAACCAAAAAAAAAAAGGCACAACTCTATTCACAGTGACAACAAAAAAATGAAATACCCTGTCATCCACCTAACCAGAGAAGTGAAAAATCTTTATGAGAACTACAAAACACCGCCCAAAGAAATCAAGAATGACCTAAACAAATGGAAAAACATCCCATGTTCATGGAGCAAAAGAATTAATACTGTCAATATGTCCATCCTACCCAAGGCAATCTACAGATTCAATGCAATATCCATCAAATTATCAAACATCATTTTTCTCAGACCTGTAAATACAGTACGGAAATTCCTATGGAAACAAAAAAGAGCACTAATAGCCAAAACAATCCTCAGCAAAAGAAACAAAGTAGAAAGTATCACACTTTTGAACTTTAAACTTTACTACAAGGCTACAGTAATCAAAACAGTCTGATATTGGCACGATAACAGGCAAATAGATCAATGAAGCAGGTCAAGGATTCTGGAAGCAAAAACTCACTCAATCAGCTCACTTTCGACAAAGCCACCAATAACAACCACTGAGGAAAGGAGACCATATTTAGCAAATGGTGCTGGGAAAATTGACTGACTATACGCAGAAGAATGAAAGTAGACCCCTACCTATCACCATATACAAAAATCAACTCCGCATTGATCCCAGACTTAAACATAAAACCTTAAACTATAAGAATCCTAGAAGAAAATGTAGGAAACACTCTTACGCACATTGGAGAAGGCAAACAATTCTTAACCAAAAGTGAATGCCATAAAAGCTAGGATAGACAAGTGGGATCTTATCAAACTGAAAAGCTTTTGCACAGCAAAAGAAATCATCAAAATAGTGGGGAGACAACCCACAGAATGGGAAAAAACTATATGCTAATTATGTATCAGACAAAAGCCTTACATTCAGGATCTAGAAGGAACTCATATGATTTGAAAGGAAAAAAACAAACGACCCTATTAAAAAGTGGTCAAAGGACATGAATAGACACTTTTCAAAATAAGACATACAAGCAACCAACAGATGCATTAAAAAAATGCTCAGCTTCACTAATCATCAGAGAAATGCAAATCAAAACTACAATGAGATACCACGTAATTCCAGTAAGCATGGCTATCACTAATAAGTCAAAAACAACAATGCTGGGTATGGGTGCAAAGAAAAGGGAATTCTACACTGTTGGTAGGAGTGCAAACTGGTTCAACACTTATGGAAAGCAGTGTGGTGATTCCTATAAGAACTAAAAATTGGCATTCCACATGATCCAACAACCCATCACCTGAGAATATATCCAAAGGAACAGAAATAGTTCTATTAAAAAGACACCCGAACATGCATGTTTATAGTAACACTATTCACAATAGCAAAAATATGGAGTCACCCTGTTGTCCATAATAATAATTGCTTGAATATTAAAAAGTCTATCTTTACTAGAAATTCCTGGAAGTCTAAATGGTAGATCAAAGGCTATGTTCATTTTAAAGTTTGATAGATATTGTCAAATTATCTTCAGAAGAGGATAAAATTTTTTCATATCTCACTAACACTGTGAATTAAAATTTGGATGCTTAATTATCTTGATGTGAAATGTTATCACAGTTTTTGGCTTTATTTTACAAGTTTTTTTTAATACAGAGAATGTTTAAATATTTTTATGCATAAAAGTAATCTTTATTTTGTTTTCTGAATAAATTCTCTTTTTTTATACCTTATTAGTTATTTAATATTTCTCCTTATTAGATTGTAAGAATTATAAATACATGTTATGGTTACATATAGCATGAATATATGATAATTCATAAATTTGTAAGACATTATGTATTATTATAATGTTGTCTTTTGGACTTTTTTTACTGTGAATCAGTATTTAATTTTATGTAGTAAATTTTATTCACATTTCATAGATCCTAAATGTTATATCTTACTAGGAATGATTTCCTTATTTCATAAGAACATAGTTTTTAAAACACCACATGTAATTTTCTTTCAAATTAAAATTCCCTTTTGTTAATAAAAAAATTTAATTCATTTCATTTGAGGCAAAATTAAGTCTAGTTTATTTAAAAATCCAACTTCAAGCTGTTTTTAATTGAGTAAAGTTTATTGTGTTTGATATTGTATGACTATGAGCTTTTCAAAATATAAATAAAGTCAACTGACTGCCCAAATCCATGAAATCTGTGTGTACCTGAAGATGTATATATAAAAACACATTTTTTAAAGTTGATAAATTTGTCCAAGTGGATTTGTTATAAATGGAAATTTGTGTTAATAATAAAAGTATTAAAGTTTAAATACTTGTTAAAACAATAATTCTATTTGAAATTTCAAAATAGTTTTAAAATTAAGAATATTGATTTTCCTCTCAGTTTAAAGATCTGAAATGCATTTAATGATATAATTCTTTTTTATAAAAGCTATAATATATTTAAATATAAGAGATATTTTAGCTTTTAAAATTTTTTTAAATCTAATAAATAGTTTATAGCCTGTCAAAATTATTTTAAACTATTTGGTTTACTTCAATGTTTATAATTTGTTGACTACAAAGTATTTTACAATTCTGATAAGGAGTTACAATGTAATCTTAGGATAACATTTACTTACAGGGCTATTGACTGGATCTATTCCAGTAATATTTAATATATTTGTATATATAATTTAATACATATATATTAAATTCAATAACTATTTAGACCATCCAAATTTCTTGTACATCAAAAAAATCAAATGCATCAAGTAATATTGCTTTTTATACTTTTAAACATTTTGAAATCAATCTAAGTATTTCTAGTGATCTATAATTATATATTCAAAGAATTAGAAACTATTATAGTAGTAATGTAATCCTAGTGTTTTGAAAAAAAGGATAATTTTCAAAATGGTTATCTAGCTTAACTTCTTAGCTTAATTTTCTGTAAACCACTAAAACTAATACACAAGTAATTTTAAAATACAAACATCACAAGTCAGTTTTGACCATCTCTATATAACATTGTAATATTTGGATAACATTGTTAGTATTTTCTTATTCCATTACATTCAAATTATTCCTTAGTGTATCTGGGAGGCTTTAATTTTTTTTAAGTAAGCCCTTAAAAGGATTATAATGGTTTAAAATTGGGAAGAACTTTGCATTCTGCTGATTTTTAAAATATGAGGGTCATAAGTTATGTCCAGGGTATATTGAAAACAAGTCATTACATTTCTGGATTTGGTTACAGGCATAATTCCTTCCCAAATAGCTCCCCTTGGATATGGTAAGCATCTCTGTTTATAAGTTGTTTGTGTCTCAGCAAGTATTTTTAGTGGATACAGCTCTCAAGAGAGTTCATGGTCAGAGCTGACCAAAGTTAATGTTTTCTGTCACCAGGGCTATAGATGTGTCAGCGATGTTTACAAGAGCAGACAGATATTGAGTCAGGTCAAAACAAAGTCACACAACGAATAACCACGAGGTCAGAAACCATTAAATATACTAAATATTTATATAAACATATATGTTGAGGTATCAGACAGATGACTGAGTTAGGACTGACTCAGAAAAGGTTTTTATGAAACAGTATATCTGGTAGTGTGTATGGCACTAGTAAGAAAGAAAAAAAATAAGATTTTGGGATTCAGTCACCAGCACTTCAGTGATAGACATGAAGAGATTGCACTCAGGAAAGTAAAATAATTGTTTATAATTTGGAGATTTTTATCATTGTGAAGAATTTGGTCTGCTGGTCTTTAAAAGAAATAATAAAAGGTTGGAGACATAATTAAGCTTTTGGTTTATTCTGTGTTTTTCATGACTCTTGTCAAAAGAATAGTCATTATCCACACTTGGCTTATCTAAATGAGGATTTTTTTTAAAAGCTGATTTAGGATTACCAATTTTCTGAGCATTTTGTCTGTAGATATAGAATTGAATCATATTTGTTGAATTTAGCTGATAATTCATGTATGAAGATTAGTACTACTATAAAATGTGAAATATATTATCTTTTCAGTTTTGAACTCTACACCAAAGTTAAATCAGTGCTACTTAAATGAAAATGGTACCTTATTTTAAAGTATTAAGCTTTTATAGCATTATCTGAAGTAAAAGTTATGGTTATTTCTTAGCAAAAATGACCATTAAAATCTTTTCTCCTTGCATTTCTCATTAGCTAAATAATAATAAAAAAGAGCAATGGGTGTCGCTCCATTTCTCTTCATACATTTTGGTGCTATATAATGAAAAAAAATATTAGCAATTTTACTTGTGCCCTCATTATTGATATGCTGTAGTCATTTTCTACTTTTCAATGACTTTGAAAATGATTTTGTAATGTGGTGGCTTCTTATTATCAAGAAAGGTACTAGAAATAGGTGTAATCTCATTATACCCACAATCACTCAGTAGAAAAATATGTAATATTCATGTGAATATCAGTGAGATAGTTTAGTTCAATTGCTTCATTTTCCTGCTATAGTACAATTACATTTACTTTTAATGGTAAAGTAATAAAATTATACAGTGGCAATCAGCACAAATGAAGAGTTGCCATTTGTATAGGATAAGTGGGTTATAAGAGAAACCTCTAACTTAGCTAACGGAAATTTGAAATAGAGTTTATAACCAAAGTGAAATTAAATGCCATGATCTTAGTTGACTCTATTTTATAATCACTTACATTTTTATTGCTAATTCACCTGATCAAAGTCAGGAGTGAATACACTAATAGCTCCTGATACCTTAGATTAGGGTTGAATTTAAGTGTTACAAAGGATATGAAACTGTCCAAAAGAAAGATACATAAATACACTACATATTGTTAATAACATAGTTGATATCTGCCTGGGGAAGAAGGGGCACACCTCATCAATAAGGGTAACTGCATAGTGAATATTTGTATACCTTGCCCTGAATTGTACACCACGATTTTAAATAAAAATTAAAAGAGGAAAAAAAAAGAAAACAAATAACTTAAATTACAAGTTATGATTTTTGGGTCAAACTTTAATGCTTTTTCTGATCACTTGTAACATTATTAAATCTATATTTTAAATTATTTTTGTATTAAAGTAATTAATTTATTGACATATAAAAATGAAATAGCAATAAATAATACCTATTTAATACCTTCTTAAACCAAGCAAATAAATAGGTAGATATTGTGGTATTTATACAAGGATTATGACTTTAAATATTAAAGTATTTTAATATAAAAGAAGTAATAATATAAAATAATTAATTTTGGATAAGACAATATTAATATTTAAAACATTAATTAAAATAACACAACTTTCTACTTATTTTAGACATTAATGAAAATTAATAAAATTTGGGCCAAGTCAGGTGGCTCATGCCTGTAATTCCATCATTGTGGGAGGCAGAGATAAGGATTGCTTGAGCCCAAAAGTTTGAGACCAGCCTAGGCAACATAGAGAGACCTCAATTCTACAAAAAAGTTTAAAAACAGCTGGGTGTGGTGGCACACACCTGAAGTCACAGCTACATGGGAGGCTGAAGCAGAACGTTTGCCTGATCTCAGAAGTTTGAAGCTGCACTGAGCCATAATAGTGCCACTGAACTCCAGCCTGGACCGCAGAGTGAGACCTCAACTCAAAATGATACTAATAATAAAATTTGCCCATTGTTAGCAGATCTTAGGACCCATCCCTTTTATATTTGCCAAATATAAAAGTATTAATTACTACCATGCAACATCATGCTGAGAACGTATAAATATCTTTGAAAATCTAATTTAGAGTACAATCTCTTGAATTAAACTGTCAAAAAAATCAAATGTAATCATTTATTAATAACAGCTAACATTTGCTAAAGTTACTGTTCCAGGAATTACGTGAAGCACATTTTGAAATGTTTATTATTTCCCACACACTTTATGTTGGAGAAACTACTATACCCACATAATACTGATGAGAAAACTGGTGCCTACAGAGGCTTAATAGCCTGCTGACATTGGAGATGTTCTAAATGGTGACAGCAGCTTTTAAAGCTACACTGTGGTTCTGGAACTCTCTTTAACTATTTTCCTCCCATATGTAATAACCTCAGTGAGATCAAGTTGGAGGCTTGGTTCTGCAAGTAATGCTACACAGGAGACAAATGCATTAGGATCAGACTTTAAAGAATTATATAGCTAATTATTTGTTATTATGCCATTTTTAGATAGGCTAGCAGTACAAATGTAAACAAATGTGCTTCAAGTATATACTTTTAAAATGAGAAGTGAGTAATTTTGTCCTCTAGAAAAAAACCAATGATTGCCTCAGTTATTTACCAGATCCCAGACTCAGTACTGAAGTGCTGTATCTGTATTTTATTTCATTTATAACTAAAACAATTATAATACTATAAAAATTATAACTAATTTTTGTTACTATATGTAATGTCTACTTAAAAATATAATTATAATAATGATCCTTTAAGAGCAAACAATTATTTTCATCAGTATATTTAAGCACATTTTGTTAGACCAGGTTTTCCTAGGTTGGGGTGAATATTTAGTAATACATAAATACACATATATTTAATTCATGATGTAGCTAATTATAGAAAAGGAAGTGAAGGTCATATACAGAACTACTTCATTTGAAGTTTAAATATTTACATTTTACCAAAGAAAATTTTAAAACCTGTATTTACAAGAGACAAACAGAAATTGTCAATGATGAAAAAGAACAAAAATAATCTCAGAACAAGGTTTTATGTAATATATCTTTTTGATCATTTTCACGTGAATATTATAATCCAAGCTGCATGACCAGCAACAATTGGAACAATAATTGCAGGATTTCACAGATTACTAACATCTTTAGCTTAACGCAGCATCAGAAGAACTTGAATCTGCTTCTAGACAATTATTTCATGGTTCAAATTTCATAGTTCATTTCAACTACCTATTTCCAGGTAGTTTTACAATGACTGAATCAAAACTCCCATTTGATTACATTGAAAACAATCATAAAGTAGCCAAAATCATTGCATCAGATCTGTTCCAATGAAGATATGACCCTCATAAATTTCAAGCAAGTGAATTTATAATTCATTTTATCTTTCATAATATATTTATAGAATGAGATATTATCATTAATGGGCGTATGACATAAATTCACAGATGAATATTGGCAATACTACTCTAATATGAAGGGATAAAAACCATCTTAATTTTTATGTCTTTATTTAAACATTGTTGTCTCTCATTTTCAAGAGATGAAAAAAAATTTGTAAAATAACATACAAATGTATTACTTAGAACCTGAGAATATCTACATCTGTAAAAAATTACAACTTTGTTACAAGAAACTATCATTTTTATGCATCCTAACATCCAATGGTGCTGTTTTTAAAATTTAAAGCAAATGATTTTGAGTAATATGTACTTGTCTTGACAACATGAAAAGTAGAATAATTAATTTATATGAAATAATTCAGCCATACATCTAAGAAAATATTTTTTAAATGCAGGTTAAAGATTAAAATCATTAACAAATAAGCATCACTTGAGCCCTTTTATCTTGATAATTTAGAGTTTTTATTCATTTGGTGTATGTCTTCTGTAATTAAGTATGCCTATTTTAATCAGCTTTTTTTTATTAAGAAATCATCAAGTAACATGAATTAATCCCCTATACACTTGAAAATGTTCACTTTCTAACACCCTAAGTCTAACAAACCTTAAGCTGGTCTCTCAAAAGTATATTAAAAGTGACCTTGTTTTTCACCACACAACGCCTATCAGTTGTTATGCCTCACAATGCTGATTTTTTATTTTATTTTTTTACTTTTTTATTTTTATTTATTTATTTTTTTTTGAGCTGGAGTCTCACTGTCACCCAGACTGGAGTGCAGTGGCCGCTCCCGGCCACCGCAGCCTCGACCTGCTGGGCTCCAGTGATCCATCCGCCTCAGCCTTTCTGTAGCTGGAACTACAGGCGCGCGCGGCCACGCCCGGCTAATTGTTTTGATTTATTGCAGAGATGAGGTCTCGCCACGTTGCCCAGGCAGGTCTCGAACCCGCGGGCTCAGGCAATCCATTCACCTCAGCCTCCCAAAGGCGCGGGATTACAGGCTGAGCCACCGAGCCCGGCTACAATGCTGATTTTTATGTTTTGTTGTGTTTTGTTTTGTTTTGTTTTGTCTTGTTTTGTTTTGTTTTGTTTTGTTTTGAGTTGGGAGTCTCACTCCGTCGCCCAGACTGGAGTGCAGTGGCCGCTCCCAACCAACGCAGCCTCGACCTGCTGGGCTCCGGCGGTCCTTCCGCCTCAGCCTTCCAAGTAGCTGGAACTACAAGCGCGCTACCACGCCCGTCTAACAATGCTGATTTCTACTTGAACCCCTATGTCCTGGAAAACAAGAAAGGTTAAAGGAATCCCATCAACCTTTTGTGTTCTCAAAAAGGACCATGTCAAAGAGCCACCTTTCCCCATATAACTTATACAAGACTCATGAATGACCCCTTTATTTAGTTATAACAAGGACACACACCGACCCTCCAAATTCTTATTGTTCACTTCATATATGGTTAACTGAACTGTTTTATCTGAATAATAAATTGAAATAAAATGTTTGTTAACCAAACTTTGGTTAAGGTTTCTTCTTTCTTAAGGCCCCTAAATTTTGGCGTACTTCAGCTTGAGTCAACATTGCAGTCCTTCTTAAGGGAAACATAATGCCTTAAATAGGCTGACGTTGAGTAAACTTGTGTTGATCTACTGTGCGATCATGCCACAATATTACCCCACTTCACCATCCAGTTCACCTTGTTCACTTCTCTCTATACAAGAAAAACCCTTTCTGCTAACTGCAATAGTCCCTCCTCAACCATTTGCAATCATTCTTTCAAATAAAATCTCTCAACTCTGGATTTGTCTTTTGTTTGACATTTCCTTTATTCTGATTATTAATATCGAGCTTCCACAGTCTATTTCAAGAACCTCCTACTTCAAGAATCTCATTCTCTGACTGGCATATTTTTCTTTTCTTTTCTTTTCTTTTCTAACCCTACTTATTGGCTCAACTGTAACACTTCTATGGTCCCACTAGATTTTATAATTGCTAATTTTACCCCTTGGTTCTCAGTCTCCTCAAATATTTTTGTTTCTTCTTAAATCCTATGATATATCATTGCAATCTTTCCTTTTAAGACCTTCAACTTGCTTGCTTCTCTTTTGTTTATTCATATTCATTTTTCTTTTTTTTTTTTTTTTTGAGTTGGCGTCTCACTCTCGCCCAGACTGGAGTGCAGTAGCCGCTCACGGCCACCGCAGCCTCGACCTGCTGGGCTCCGGCGATCCTTCCGCCTCAGCCTTCCAAGTAGCTGGAACTACAGGCACGTGCTACCACACCCAGCTAATTTTTCATTTATTGTAGAGAAGAGGTCTCACCAAGTTGCCCAGGTGGGTCTCGAACCCACAGGCTCAGGCAATCCACTCACCTCAGCCTCCCAAGGCGCGGGATTACAGGCTGAGCCACCGAGCCCGGCTCATATTCATTTTTCAATTGTTTAAATTTATATCTATTAACACTGATTAGAAAAATGTCATACCAATTGTATTCACTTTTATTTCATGATCTTTAACTTCCAGTGGTTTTTCAATGTTGTCAGGCAATCATACTATATTTTGGAAATACGTTCTCTCTCTGGCATAACAAAATTACTACTCCATGCCTTCTTGTTTTTTTCTCAAGTTTTTCTCTTGTTTTTTCTTCTTGTTTTCCTCTTTATCTGTGCACTCCGATAATAACCTTGTTTCCCCTTCACAAAGAAAATCGTCACTACTGTAAGAGAACTTCAGAACAGCTAACAATACATTATACTCATACACCTACTAGCATCTGACCCTGCACATTTTTCCTTTCCTTCTAACATAGAATGTGAGATGCTTGCATCCTAAAACCAACCACTCTGTTTGTACAATAGAGTCTACACAATCTTGCTAAGAATATTACTAGAGCAATTTATTTTCTTTTCAGTATAATCAATATTTCCCTCTCCACTACCTAAATTCCCACTAGCAGACAAGCATGCTTTTATTTCTTCTGTGCTAAAAAAACAAACAAAATAGTATACAAGAAAACTCTCTTTACAACCGCTGGCTGTTCATTCTCTGCTTCTCTAACCAATTTCTTCTAGAATATATGCATACTTTTAAACATAAATAATATAATTTTGTCAAGGTTACTCATGTGTAACCTTATCTTTATATATCTATTTGCTATTTTTTAAAACAAATCTTTACCTAATTGACTTAAAACTGGTATTTCTCATCATCATTCACTCATCTTTGAAAAACTTTCTTTGGTTTCTAATTTTCTTCTTATCTCACTGGATTCTACTTTGCCAGCTTCTGTTCACTCAACACCTTAACATTGGCATTCTCCTATACTCCATCTTTGAACATCTTCCTAATAAACAATTGTATCCCCCAAACCTACTTAAACTGCTGTTTTTGTGTTCTCCATTATTTCTGGTAATAACATCCTTCTGTTCAAACCAAATCTCTTTCTCTCACACGACATTTCAACCATCAAAAATTATGATAATTTTAACTTCAAATGACAGTTTATTTTGTCAAAAATTTTTCTTTAGAACCACACAAAGATTAATGATACCATAAGAAAATAGGTTGTTTATGTCGGAATTCCAGAAATAATGGCGAACTAGAAATATATCTACTTTTCTGTAACTAGTTTTAAGTTGATTGGATGGCTCAGGAAATATCAAGTCCTAAAATCCGAATAGTGTAAAACAGAATGAAGAGTGTCCCTGATGTTTTGCAAAAGCAATGGGAATACCATCATAAGGAAATAATAAGCTATAGTTAATTTTTACAAAGGAGTTTTTCAAGTGTGCAGAACCCAATCAAGGATAAATAGGCAAATGAGGGGAACCAACATGCCCATGCATTTACAAACACACCAAAACCAGCATTATTATTCTTATTAGCACTGTAGACATTGGATAATTCAGACATACACTGTAAAACCATTATTCTTACTAAGACTAAAAAACATAAATACAAACTACAGGATTTCAGCAAAGAACTAGTGAATAATCTGGGAGCAGAGCTGCCTCAGGCTGAGGGGTGAGCTGGGGATTCTGTTTGGACCTTGAGCCTCCAGGCTGCAGTGTCAGCCCAGGCTTTGGACACCTCCTGGAAACTCCGTGTCCTCACTTGTCTGAGGTAACCTATTATGTCAAGTTGTTTTAGAATTAGGCCAGAAATACCAGGAAACCCTCATCAGCCCATCTTTTCTTCGGATTCATTTTTTTCCCCTGATTTTAGGAAGCTTTGTGAAATGTCTCTGGGTGACTGAGAGGTGGAGAGGCAGGAAGGCCAGACCCTTGCCCTCAGCTTCAGGGTCCCTTTGAGTGCCCCCTCCTTTTAGTCTTTTTAAAACTAACTAAAGGGAGAGACTGAGGCACAAAATATAATGTTAGAGTTTACTTGAGCCAAAGTGAGGGCAGCTGCCCAGGACACACTTCCAAGTCTTTGGGGAATTTATGTGGCCTTTGTTCTTGCAGGGTTTTCAAAAATTTTTATTTTATTATAGAGATATGGGGTACAAGTAACAATTACTACATAAGTAGGCTGCATGAAGGTGAAGTCTAGGCTTCCAACTGGTCCTCACTCCACCAGGTAGTGGACCAGGTACCTTTTGTTTGTCACGTTCCCTTCCCCCACCCCCTGCCCCGCCAGGGGAGTCCATCAAAAGCCTCCTTGCACTGATAAACAATTCTGGTAAAATTTCAGGTTACAAAATCAACGTGCAAAAGACAGTTGCATTACTGTACACCAGCAACAAGCAGGCAGAGAACCAAACAAAAAGCACAATCCCATTCACAATAGCTACAAAATGAATGAAATACCTTGGTATCCACCTAACCAAAGAAGTGAAAGATCTTTACAACGAGAACTACAAAACACTGCTCAAAGAAATCAAAGGTGACACAAACAAATGAAAAATCATTCCTTGTTCATGAATTGGAAGAATCAACATCTCTCCTCAGGCCCAAGTGTGGGAGATACAGTTCCCTGAGGAAAAGCAGAGGGCTGCCAGCATGAAATGTCCACACAGACCACTGCTGCTCACCTGATAATTGGTGGGGGCCATTCTCATTTCTGAGATCAGAAAGTAAATAAAATATGATGAGGCCCCTGAGAGTAGGGAACCTTATATCTTCTGATATATCTACAGCTTGACCCCCAACATTGAGATGTGGAGAGAATAGACAAAAGACAAAACTATTTTGTATTAACCCTAATATTCTGTTGTATAAGGGACTGTATGGATTTCAGCACCAATCACATGCACTCATGTCTATATACACTTCTCTATAACTTCACACCACCCAACAAGATCAAGGTTTAAATTCAGGGAAAAGGAAAATAGTCCCTGTAGTGTGTCTACTATTAGCCAGGTAAAATAATCAACCAATCCTCAAATCCTGGCATTCTGTCTGTCACAGGTGTATGTTATGAGTGCATGTACTATTGCTTCATAACAAACTATGCCAAAACTTATTAGGTCATAATTGAACTGATCAGCTCTTAAGGTTGGTCTCAGCTAGGCTTCTTCAGGCATATGTGGTCAGATGCTAGGTAACTAGATGTATCTGTTTGGGGGGCTATGCTGGCTATATAATGGGGCGCCTTAGTTCTTCTCCCTGTGTTGTATCATTCTCCAACAGGGTCATAGAGATGGCAGGGTTCTGAAAGACGAAGCAGAAGCATTTAAGACATTTTACATCTAGACCCAAACTAGCACACTGTCATATTCACAGCTTTCTTCTGTCTGGAGCAAATAAGGCCAGCCTAGATCCAGGGTTTGGAAAACAGATTCTGCCTCTAATTGAATTCAGTTGCAAAAGCACATTGCAAAGGATGTGGATCCAGAATTGCATCCATTTTTGCAATAAGTATGGTTCTGCATTTTCTCATAGAAAAGATTAGATTTACATATCTGTTCCAGATCAGGAACTTGTTCAAAGTCCCACAGCTACTAAGGGCCTGAGCTGGGACTAAGAACCAACTCTGGAACCTGCAAAAGAGAGACAAATAGTCTTTTTTATTTTCTTCAGTTGGAGTCTCACTCTGTTACCCATGATCACGGCTACTGCATCCTGGACCTGCTGGGCCCAGATAATTCTTCCACTCCAGGTTTTCAAGTAGCTCAGACCACAGGTATACACCACCAAACATGGCTAATTTTTTTAATTTTGTTATAAAGATGATGTCTCATCATGTTGCCCAGGCTGGTCTCAAACTTCTGGGCTCAGGCAATCCTCTTGCCTCAGCTTCCAAACGTGCTGGGATTACAGGCGTGAGCCACTGCACCCAGCTAGTTTTGACAAACTCTACCCATGAAATGTGGAGAAATAGGTCTACGAGATTTTATTTATCTATATTTTTTGTTCTATCTAGGCCAGGCCATTGTGTTTGCAAATTCCTTTGGGCAACTCTCACATGCTGGGTTGCAATCTCCTGGCTTAGAAAAATGAGCTTCTCTTTGTCATGAGCTGCCTTGAGTACAAGGGCAACATTTGTCCTGCCCAACCTCAATGTGTCACAGGGAGTTGGGAACTTCAGTAACTGTGAGTCACATCCAGGCATAGATTATAACTCCCTGCAGAGCGTTTACCATCTGCTGATAGTCCCATCCCAGAAATTGTGATGGGAAAATACCAGTTGGGCTGGAACATCACGTCTGTAGTTCCCAAGTGGCTCTGATGCACCATCAGGGTTGGGAAGCTGAGCTTCCAGAAGGCCCAACGCCCGAGGATCTTTTCTGCCCCTGAGATGAGAGAGTTTTCATAAACATGGCGCCTGCAGCAGAAAACTAGAGCTTACTTTCCCCAGAGATAGACTCTGGAGGAGTATATGGATTTTAAAATAATGTATTTTTTAAAATGTTCTTAGGGCTGTTTGTCTTGAGGATATGTGGGGGGCTGATGGGTGCACAGGGAAGAGATGATGAGAACAGACCCCGTAAGGGCTGGGTGAAGCCACCAAGACCCTCTCCCTGGACCTCTGCAGGGGCCTTGACCATCCTGAACAAAGCCAGCAGCAGAGTGCCTCAGCAGAACTGCTCTTCACATGATGTATTGAGAAAAACAGAAGACAGAGTCGGGGGCAAACTCTGAGTGTTGTGTCACTTTAACTCTTGGCAAGAAGGAACCATGGGCATAAGTGTGTCCTCAAATCTTCTACCCTGTTTAGGACACAGTGTGGTAAGTTCGACTGCATAATGTAGTAACTTAAGGAACATGAAGGAGAATATGGGAGAAACATACTTGAGGAGACATGCTCCCCCTATTGCTGACCTAGAATCTGCCGAGCGCCTGTTCCTGAAAGCAGGGTCTAGCCTCATGAGCACTTCTGTAGAATTCCAACAAGTTTATCAGAAACTGGTGACATTGTTGCTAGCTCTTCTTCTGAAGAACAAAACACAAAACACAATATGCAATTTCCCTTGCCATCTACAGTTGTCATATCCAGACATTTTAGAAACAGATAGTTCCCTGCCAAGAAGCAGTAATGACAATGATATGCTGAATATATACAAAGAAAAATGATGAAAATCAGAGTTCCAGTTGTAGGTCACATGTCTTCCATTAGACATTCTCCAGTGTTTTTCATTTGTCTGTTAAAAAATGTAATTTACAGGAAGTTCTTGAAAATGATTTTATAATGCACTACTTCAAAGCTCATGAATAGGTTTCCATTCAATTAACATGAATACAAATATATGTGCTTTTTATCTTTTTTTGGTAGTGTTGAGAAGTAAAACTATCAATCAGATTAATTTGGTAATAAAAGGAGTGAAAAGATCTGAGCTGTGCTGGGTATTGGTTCCTACTTGTCTTTCTAAGGATATGACTTAAGAAGAGGCAAATCACACTTGTGCCCCTACAACAATTAGCAGTAGTAGTAACCATTTTAAAAAACTGTATTATTTACTTATTTTTAGCAAGGTGGAATGGCCATAATAAAATGGAAAATATTTAATGACAATAAACATGCCCAAAATATTTTTTGTTTTTATTTTTCCAATTTTTTAATTTATAAATAGAAGCAAAACAGGATAGTTATAGTGGCTCATGCCTATAATTTTATTACTTTGGGAAGGCCGAGACACTACAACATGGATGATTTTTTTTTTTATTTTTTAGTCAGAGTCATACTCTGCCATTCATGCTGGAGTGCTGACAGCCTCGACATGCTGGACTCAAGAGTACCAAAGCCTCAACATGCTGGACTAAGGCAATCCTTCCAACTAAGCCTTTTAATTAGCTGGAACCACAGGTGTGCATCACAATGCTCAGCTACTTTTATTTATTGTAGAGATGAGGTCTCGCCAAGTTGCTCAGGCTGATCTCAACCCTGAACGCAGGAAATCCTCTCACCTCCACCTCCCAAAGTACTGGGATTACAGGTGTGAGCCCCTGTGCCTGGCTGGATGATTTTTAAATGCATTTCTCCAAGTGAAGGATGTTCACTTAGAGAACAAGGCTATGTATTATATAATTTTATTTTTATGACGTTGTACAAAAAGAAAAGTCATAGAGGTGGAAAACAATTCATGTTTGCCAAAGAATGGCACGAGGAAAGAAGTTGATTATAAAGAGTAGCATTAAAATATTTTGGAGGTGATGAAACAGTTCTATGTCATACTGTGGAGATGAATATGTGACTCTAGACAGTTGTCAAACCCAGTGAACTGGACACCTTAATGAGTAAATCTTACTCTTTGCAAGTTTTTACAAATTAATTAGGATGTTGGGAGAATTCAGATGTAATGATCACAGTGACAAATGAATATCATTTGCAAATGTATTACCTAACCCTATTGAAGAGGGTGGGGATAAAAAATCCTGACCTAAGTCACTTTGGAAAAGTGTTTTTGATTGAATACTGTATACAAACACTGTATTCTACCTAGCATTTTTTCCACAAGGAAAATTTGCTATTCACAAGGGTATGAATTAGCCATTCTGAAGCTATTTTACACACATATAAGTAGGGTCTGTTTCTCACTGTAGTTGTGGAAAGTTAAAAAGAAGGGAGAATGCTAGACTGAATATTGTGATCCTGCACTATTGTTGGAAATATCAGGATGAACCCACACCTATTGTTATATATCTGTTCAGGTATATAGATGTGCACATACCTGCATTTATATTTAAACATTTATTTTCAAATTCTGCCAAGAGAGCCTAGAAGCAGACACTCAGTGGCATTGCAGCAGTGAGTTTTCAGCCTCTGGGGATGAATGTGTGTGTGTGGTGGGGGTTGTTGTCTCCAGCATTTCTCTGTCCTTCCCCCTAGGCCTTTGCATACATGTTCTTTTCAATGCATCTTCTCTTCTAACTATAAAACAGGAGTTTCCAATCCCTGGACTGCCTATCGGTACCGGTCCGTGGCCTGCTGGGAACAGGGAACACAGCAGGAAGTGAGCAGCAGGCTAACAGCTTGCTTTCTGTCACAAGCTGCAGCAGGATTCTCACAGGAGGCGAACCCTATTGTGAACTGCGCATGCGAGGAATCTAGGTCGCGCGCTCCTTATGAGACAGACTCTAATGCCTGATGATTTCCCCATCCGTGGAAAAATTGTCTTCAACGAAACCAGTCCCTAATCCCAAAACGGTTGGGGACCACTGCCCTAGAATACCGTCCTGCTTTCCTTGCACCTGAGGGATCCGTGCTCACACCACTGGGTTCAGCTCAGCCACTCATTCACGGTGAAGCCTCCCTGACCTGCCCGGTTTCCTACCCAGACCTCACCTCTGTGGCCCTGAGCACTGTCATAGCCGACCCAAGTGGCGCGCTGTGCAGTTAGGAGCCTGTGCTTGGAGTCAGTGTGCTCCCGGCTGAAGACCGCTCCCTGAGCCCTATGAAGGTCTTGGTGTACCCTTACCAGGTTCCCAGCCCTCAAGGGCCACAATGCACGCTCACCCTGCCACACCCCTTTTAACATCCGGTCCGTGGACCATCTGGAGGCGGGGCGTGCCCCTCATCCAATGGAGTGGGGGCTTGGTCTGGGGCTGGTTGCCGGGTCCGCGACAGAAGGAGCCCTGGGCTGCGGCAGAAAGTGGGGGTGGGGGGAAGGTTCGGGGTGCAGTAGCTGAGCCGCTGCTGCTCCCGCTCTGGGCATCTCATCCTCCCAGGTATCCAGCTGCTGTCTTTCTCCCCAGACTCAGAGCGGCACCCTCCTCCTGCCGGTGTCCCAGTCGTACCTACGAAACATGCCAGCGCGCAGCCTGAGAACGCAGCTGTTCCCCCTTCCTCACATGGGTGCCCGGCCTGCGCCATCGATCCCTATGTGGCCGTCATCGCCTTGGAGCTACGGGGCATGGAGAAGCTCGTCCGGCGGAGAGGGCAAGTGAGGAAGGACCCAGGGGGCGTGGGGGAGAGCCGGGACCCTGCAGGAGAAGACTGGAAATGGTCCCTGGGTGCGGAGGCGGCGCCGGTGTGGACGGCGCCGCGGGGTAGTGTCTGACTCCTGCTGCTTCGCTCCCTGGAGATCGTGGCAGAAGCTGGTGCGGCATTTGTAGGAGCCTGTGGGGTCACAGGACCATCCCCTCCCTGGGGCGAAGTCACCACTGCAACCCCCGCCCTCAGGCCCCAGTTCATGGGCAGCTTCAGCCAAAGAGAGGCCGGACGTTGGAGTGTAGGTGTGAGCCTGTCCGTGAAGCCCAGCCCCTTTCCCCAGGACTGGCATGACTAGGTGTCACTCTAGCTCCTTCACTTTTCCCACGCGGCCTCAAGCCCCGTGGGCTATGGGATCTGGTGGGAGTAGGAGGCGTAAAAGGCCTTCCCTAGGTGAGGGGCACGTGTCCTAGGGTCGTGGGGCCGAAAACAGAGGCTGGAGGTCAAGGTCCAGTGGGATATTGAGGGTCTTCGAGGAGGCGGGGGGGGGGGGGGCGAGCGGAGGGAAGTGTTCCCAAGGGGATTGGGAATTCAGGCATAGAGTTTGGGATAGGGATTAAGGGTTAAGCGTTAACCCATTTAGGGTTGAAGGTGGAGACTGGCCCTGGGACTGGGGCTAGGATTAGGGGTTAAGGATTAGGAGTTATTTGTTTAGGGTTAGCGGGCTTAAGGTTAAAAGGTTAAGGGTTTGGAGTTTGGGGTTTAGGTGGAGGTGAGGGCAATGATGAGAACCTGGGTGTGGATGGGAGTTGAGATCAAGATCAGGGTTGGATTAAGGGTTGGGGCTAGGTTTTATAAATTAGGGTTAGGAGTGTGGGTCTGGATGAGGGTTAAAGTTGGATTAGGGTTAGAATTTAGGTTAGGATTAGATTTATTGTCGGGATGGTTTTAGATTTATTAACAATTATCCCCATGGAGGGAAAAACCTTATAAAATGACCACTTTTTATTTATAATTTCATTTATCTTTAGTCTATAAATTCTACTCATTTCCAAAGTGCCCTTTCAGGTCAGCACATTTTGCCCTATCACCTACAGTGATTTTTATTTTAAACTGTTGTGATACAGTTGGATTATTTATTACATTTTGTATTCTATCCAGATAGATTCCTACATCCTAAAGCTTTTAATACTATTTGCCTACATTATTACTTACTATTTGCACTATAAAATTCTATTGTTTTTACAAATGTACAATGACAAGTATTCCTCATGAAAGTTTCATATGGAATATTTCAAACATTATCCCCGTAAAACTGACATAGCCACTGAACTGTTTACTATCTCTGGTTATGCTTTTCCAGAATGTCTTTTAAATGAAATCACACAGCCTCTTCCCATTGCTCTCATTGCTCTCACATTGCTCTCATCAATGCACGTGAGATCCAGCCATGCAGCGTGGGCTGATAGTTCATTCCTTTCTACTGCCAAATGATGTTCCCATTGCACAGTGTAGCTCAACTTAGTTATACAGTCAGCTATTGAAGGTCTTCTTGGTTCCCTTAAGTTTTGCCATTTATACATAGTGCTACCATAGTTAATTGTTTGCTGGTTTTTATTTGGACATAAGTTTTCAAAGTAGTTGTCTAAGTACATAAAAGTATGTGATTGTTGGACCATATAGTGAGACTTGTCCAAAGTGTCTGTTTTTCCATGCCTTTCAGCAGCAATGAATGAGAGTTCCTGATGCAATTACTACATTTTTAGATTTTAATAATTTTAATAGATGTACAGGGCTATTTTATTGTTCTAATTGTT
The DNA here is from genome assembly GCA_963574415.1 of Tarsius wallacei. Taxonomy (NCBI): domain Eukaryota; kingdom Metazoa; phylum Chordata; class Mammalia; order Primates; family Tarsiidae; genus Tarsius; species Tarsius wallacei. The sequence goes on along the minus strand of CAUYQG010122174.1, from coordinate 13,940 downwards.
TTAATTTTCTTTTTCCTTATGACAAGTGTTGTTGAACATTATTTTTTATGCTTGTTTGGCATGTGTATATCTTTGGTGAGGTATTTATTCAGATCTTTACATACTTTCAATTGGGTTACTTGTGTAATTCTTACTGAGTATTGAGTTTTAGGGATTTTTTGTATATTTTGCAGACAAGTGCTTTTTCAGATGTGTTTTTTTTTTTAATATTGTCTCTATGTTTATTGAGAATTTTGCTTGCTTGTTTTTTCTCCTAATAGGGTCTTTCATAGAATATACCTGTTTTGCATTTTCATAAAGTCTACATTATGTGTTTGTTTTCTTTCATGAACTGGATTTTGGTATTGTATTTAAAAACTTATCATCAAGCACAAGCCCATGTAGATATTCATCTGTGCTTTCCTCTGTAACTTTTACAACTTCTTATCACCAAACCCAAAGCCACATAGATTGTCTTCTATAACTTTTACAACTTTGCACTTGAAAATTTAAGTCTATGTACTATTTTGAGTAAATTTTAAAGGAAGCTAGAAAGTTTGTGTCTATGTTCATTTTTTCAGTATTATTTTCAATTGTTCCATCACCATTTGTGGAACAGACTTTTCCTTCTCCATTGAATTGCCTTTGTCTTTTTGACAAAATCAATTTACTGTATTTACTTTTACCTGAGAGATACAGTATTTTAAATTATTAGGCCCAGGGAGACATTAAAATCATATCTTTCTTCCTCTCCCTCCCCTTTAGCTGTGTCTCCATCTCTTGAAGCTGCTTACTACTGTCACAGGTAACTGTAAATTAATCTAATAATGCTGCATAGGCCATTATAGCCCACACCTTAAAGCTTAAAGTGTATAGCCAATCATTAATCAGTGTTATTTTGGTAAACCAATGAGAATTCCTAACAAACAATTTAATATCAGCCCATTCCCTGTTTTTTGTTTTGTTTTGTTTTGTTTGCCTTTAAAAGACTTCTTGTAACAAAGGCCAAATGGAGCTCATATCCAAAGTAACTTGAATTGGAGTCTTCTGGGAAACTGTCCTCACTTTGGTGCAAGTGAAATCTTTAAATCATAAATTGTGCTAAGCCTCTTTCTTTTTTGTCTACATTTGATGCTCTCAATTGTATTTCAGGTATACGATATTTTCCTAGGATTGCTATTTATTTTGTATTATATTAGACAAATAAGGTCTAAATCCTTTTTAATCATTATCTTTATGATAGCTATATTGACATTATAGTTCTAGTTGGCCCTCCATATCCATGGGTTCTGCATCCATGGATTTAACCAACTGTAGGTTGAAAATATTTGAAAAGAAAAATTGCATCTGTACTGAACATGTGCAAATCTTTTTCTCATTCCCTAACTATACAGTATAATAAGTATTTTCACAGCATTTACATTGTATTAGGTATTACAAGTAATCAAGAGATAATTTGAAGGATAGATAAGGATGTACATAGGTTATATGCAGAGGAAAAAAAATAACTTGAGAGCCCCTGAAGAGAAGAGGGGAGACCTAAAGTTCCAATGATTATAGTGAGTTGAGAGACTAGAGTGGGAAAAGAAAGGTTCTAAAGAAGGCAACTTGGGAGATTTATATTTTCTAAGGTGCCATGGAAGTTCTAAATTATTATCTTAGTAAAGTCATGCCAACAGGAAAGGAAATAGATAGAATTTTCTTCCTGAGTGTAAAGCAAACCTTAAACTATAGTCAGCCCAGGCTTAAAGGGAAGTTTCATTCAACTGATAAGTTCCCATGAGAGGAGCAGGACCAAGTAGGTAGAAGAGAGGCATAAGCAAACAAAAAGCTAGGAAGAATTTCCAACCAAAGAAGAAAACAGAGAGGCCTCAAAACCAAAGCTGGGATGAGGAACTTCTAGTCTGAGTGGTACCTCCCAAAGAAAGAATCCTGGTCTTCTAACCCAGCTTCAGAGAGTCTGTTCACTCAAAATTGACTCAAACCATAAGCTTTGTTAGGGTTTAGATATGGACACAAAAAAGGCATCCCTTAGGAGGCCACAGAGGATGATGCCTCCATATGCAATGCCAACCAAGGAGCGTATATAAAGACCCCTGTTGCCAGAGGTGACACACAAAGGCAACAGGAAAACAGACAAGAGTCTTTTAGGATTTCCACTTAGACCCCTGAGAACTGGCAGGATGACAACCACAAATGGGGTGCCCAGGATATTCACATTTTTTCCCATCTGATTACAAATTATCAGGCTCCCAATCTGATATTTTATACATATCAACAAAAGTACAATTTCTAGAACTTCTGTGGGAGAGTATGGGAGGTCCTACTGGGCTTTCTCATAGTATTGGAATGGGCAGTGTGTCTTTAGAGCAGCTGCATTCACAGGAGTTTCCACAGAGTGGGTTAATGGCAGCTGTATTCTCTGTGTTCTCTACTTTAAAAAGATAAAGGATGGTCAGGTAAGATTTACTTTTTTCATCTGTATCTCAAATGATTTCATTCAAGTAATTTTATAAAAATTCTTGGTGTGAGAGGGAGTCCCCACACATTCATCTATTGAATAACAGATTGTTTCGGGGTTTTTTGGAATTAAGAATATTGCTGCTGTACATTTCATTTCCTATGATTTTCAATTAACTGGTTTTTGTTTGTTTTATTGTTTTAGTCATTGGAAAAGACATAGAATAGTAGAATCCATTTCAGTTTAAATTTCTCTGAACTCTGAATTTTGTTTCAGCAGGATGGGGGAGAGGGGCATTGGGAGGTGGGGGATGCATGACTGCCGCTGTGCAGGGAGGCCAGTGTCCTACAGTGCCTCCCGATGGCCAGCAGAGGCAAACCTTCCTTTTCTGATCATGAGGCACTGCATTTACCTGTTCAGCTTGCCTGAAACTTCTTTCTCTTCAGCTCAGAGCTGAAGGCCCTGCCTCACTTTGGGTTAACATGAGGCTGCATCCACAGTGCATAAAAACTCCTCTGTTCGCAGCCCTGCTGATGAGGGACTGTGAGAGACCCATAGAGGAAGGGGTTCATCTGGGAAACTGGAAAGAAAAATTAAAAACAGTTCACCACACTTGAGGTGCTTCTCCATGCCTGAGATGTTGTGGCCACTGCTGTAATTTCTACTGTTGTGATGTCCACTGATGTGTCCACTAATGTAATGTTCAGGGATTAAACAGCAAAGTGTCCTTCCTAGTTCACATCATGACAATCTATATATATCTTTGAAAACATCTTCTATACAGTGAATAGTAAAGAAAGCATAGACATTTGAGCAGATAAATTGTTAATCTTTAAGTATCAAAATGCAGTGAGGGATATCATTATGTCAGAGCTCTGGAATGGGTCTTGGAGTAGCTATACACCCATGTATCCAATGAACCCAGTGGCTCCCTCTGTCATCTCCTGCTACAGTCAAGTTCTTCACCTATGGAGACTGAGTAACAGACTGCACCATCACTGAAATCTCCAGTCCAGTAGGCAAGTCTTCATATTTCAGAATATCAGCCTGTCAGGTGTTTTCTTTTCTCATTCAAGGAAACCGCTCCTGGATGTGGGGGTGATCTGGCTGTGACATCTGTTACCCCACTGATTGCTAGGGTTAATTTAGTCAACCCTTCTTCCCTCACTACTCCATGTGTGTCCAGTCCCAAAGCATGTGCTCAGTCAAAGAGGATGACCATCCCTGCTAAAGGAGGACCATTCTTAGGTCAAAGGTATGGGAGTATCTGCACTCCCTGCTAGAATCTACAAACTAACTCTCAAGGTCCAATAAAACCTGCTTCTAAGCGGTGTTTCTCTGGACCACTTCTCATGTGGAGCTAAACAGAAATAATTGTACAATACAACATTATGTGACACTCAGAAAAGAATATATGAAATGCTTGGCAAAATAAAATAAGTATTAAGCCGGGCTCGGTGGCTCAGCCTGTAATCCCAGGCCTTTGGGAGGCTGAGGTGAGTGGATTGCCTGAGCCCGCGGGTTCGAGACCCGCCTGGGCAAGCGAGACCTCATCTCTACAATAAATCAAAAAATTAGCCGGGCGTGGTAGCACGCGCCTGTAGTTCCAGCTACTTGGAAGACTGAGGCGGAAGGATCGCCGGAGCCCAGCAGGTCAAGGCTGCGGTGGCCGGGAGCGGCCACTGCACTCCAGTCTAGGCGTCAGAGTGAGACTCCAACTCAAAAAAAAAAAAAAAAAAAGAAGATCAAGAGAAAAAACAGTTTGGATGTGCAACAGATGCAAGTGAGAACTAGGCTTACTGTTTTACTTTGCTTTAAAACATTCTTTAGGAAGCACATGCCCCAGGCATGCCAGTTATAGAACTGTTATAATAGTCTGCCTTCCTTCCTAATTTACAGGCTTTTACTGGTACAGTCTGGGAAGAACATTTCTCTCCAAAATATGCTGGAAGCATTTAGGACACATTAATTATATTCTCTAAAGACCTTTGACTGGATTCATGAGTTGTTAAGTTAGGAGGGGTAGTGTGCAAAGAAGTTGCTGGTTTGAGTGCTTTCCCTAAGATGTTGCTAATATTTTAAATTATTAGCAATCCATGACTTTAAAAAAAAGTTTTGATAAGAGGAAATGGATGCAAAGGGAAGAATCTTAGTTGTGGGACTTGAAAATTTTGCTTTTGGGAAGGACTTCTTTTCAGTTGACCACACACTACAAGACATAGGATTTCCCACAGATATTGCAGTTTTCAGAAACACACACACAGCTAGGTTAAACCCAGTGTTTCAACATATAAATGTCATCTTATAATGAAATGTCATTGAATTAGCATCTCTTGAAATCTGATCGTTTTAGTGCCAACAATTTCAATGGGGATGGAACAAAGAGGAGGTTTTGGATCCTAAAAGAGGCCAATTCACTTAAGTATATGTCTTTATGAAGTTTTCATAGGTGAGAATATTGGAGTACTTACTATATGAGGGACTCACTTTTTGCCAGATGACACCCTCTTCTATCAGATATGCCTACATATCCCACCTTTCACTAGTAATTGCCCTTTTCTTCCCACGGCATTGTAATCTAGCAATTCTGCTAGGCACATTTCTTCTGCAAATTATGCTCTGGAAGGTAAAGTGAAAGTGTGCCCTAATTCTATCACTTAATTTCCAGCAAAATTGTTTAGAACTCTGGGTTTCAGTTTTCTCAGCAGTAACATGGTAACTCATAAGTCCCTTCTTATTGAGTTGTAAGGCTGTTTAGTTAAGAAATGCAAATAGCACACATACCCACAAAATACCTGCCATAAAACATGGAGAACAATTCAGACTACCAACCTTTTTATTTCTATATTCTGGTTGTAAAAGTCATAATTTCATTAACTCAAGTATGACTTATTTTTCTTTTCTTTTAGAAGCTACACCTTTAATTTTAATATTTATTTTGAAGTAAGCTTATCTTTGGTCTTATATGAATATGCCAGCTTTGATCATATATGCCATAGTGAAAATAAATATATTTCTGTTCACTAGGGAAATTATTTAGTTCAATTTAAGATATTTTAAAATAAATTGTAATCTGCTCTTTAGTTTCTCAATTAAGTGCTTACTCTGCTAAAAAATTTTAAAATTAAAGACAGATTTTTAAAAAATATGGCCTGCCTTTCTTTTTCTTTTAAAGAGTCATTTTAAACCTTCCAATCCTGCTTGTTTTGTTCTCACATTTCTTCTCCCCAGATTGTGAATGTTGGATGAAGTATGAACTGCCAAGTGATCAGAGCGGCTGGGATAGGAAATATGTACGGGGTAAATAGGAAAAGCCAAGGTCCAAAATGCCTTGGAACACTACTAATATTTATCCATCAGTCATCTGTTCCCAGAATCTGGTTGTTTGTACCTGGTAATTGGTAGTAATGAAGATGGTTACACATTTTTATAATCACACTTCTCAGGAGAGCACGTGAAGCTCATCCAATCTGTGTGGACTGGAAAGTGAAGCTCATCCAATAAATGTCTGGAAACAGAACTGGGACTGAGGACTAGGATACTAGAGTCATAATCAACAATTTAAGATGAAATGAAATGTTGGTGTTAATCTCATATCTGATGTGCTTGATGGGAAAGTCCACACAAATAATAGACACATATTCTAGTGATCCCAAATCTCAAAGACAATGTGCATGCTACTTCTGCTACTCACTTGCTGGGTTACCTTGAGTCACTTTCACTTGAATTATTTTTCATAAACATTTTATGATTATTGTGATGGTTATTATGACTAAATACGACACATACATGTGAACTCCTAAAACACATTAGATGCACAGTACATTTTAGATAGCTCTTCCTTCCCCTGAATACCCAAATCATTCAACCATGGTTTACATTGCAAAGATACATCTCAAGACATGACCTGCCTTGTAGAATTAGTCACTAATCCTCTCAAAATGCATAATCTTATTTTATCTGGTAGTATAAAAACCAAAACCTTTTTGAGGTCTATTTCTAGAGCCAATTAATGTTATTTCCATAAATAAGCTATAATTATATTTTGATTTTGTTTTTGTTTTCAAGATGAATAATTTTAAGTTCACCTTTTAATGAAAATCCATTTAAAGATGTCCTTCATAAGCTCCTTTTCTGTTTTTACCTCTTTAGACTCATTTTCAAAAGATTTTCTTTAGAATTATCAGATTTTATTTTATTTAATAACCAGAATTAATTTATTAATTTTATTTTGTTTTATTTAATAACCAGAACTGCTCTAGGTTAGTGTTAAACTGGCCATTGGAAAAAATGTTACAAATATATTCACATAAAAAATGACATTAAAATGTAATGAGAGATTTAATTATTACTGGTGAAATAATGTTGATTTTTGAAAGTATTGGACAAAGATCAAGTTAAAATAAAATGCATTTAATAAACAAAATTACAATAATTTTTTTCTTTTCTGTTTTAAATCTAATTAATTCACCCTTGATCTATAACATCATATTATCTGATAATACATCCTCCAGATAATTTTTTGGTTCCTATCTATTCTTCTATTCAGGTACAATGAAAGACCTAGAATGAATAAAGATGATTTAAAGGAGAACTGTTAAGCTTCCATTTTCATTTAAATTCAAATTATGCTGGCTATTTCAATTTCAGCATATTCTAACTTTCATTATATATTTTGTCCTGGGTATAAGTGATTCATTATAATTCTTCTATAGATATCAACTGGTTTTTCTAGCTTTACTCATAATATCATTTATTGAGAATATTTAATGTGACAAGCACTCTACAAGCATGATCTCCAATTATTCTTTTAATCCTCTGAAATAGAAAATATTATTGTCCCTATTTTGCAAAGTACAAAGGCTAGCCTCATAGGGTTAAGTAATTTTCCCACAGTGGCATTGCTCCTCAGAGATAGGTTCAGAACCTAGCCCAAGTTTTAGAACATTTAGAGAAAATTAAAGAGGAGATTCAAAATATTCTCTTGTTGTTGATTTCTTCGTGCAAATGTCATTTATATTATTGAGTTAGAACTATCATATTGCTTTAAGGTTATTTCCACATCAAGTCTCAGTTATCTGTACCCAGACATTAATAATCATTGAAATATTTGGATGCTGAGTTTTAGTACTGACAATGCATGGAGTCAGTTTTGACAAGTTACCCTATTTACTTAGCAAAAACACAATATCACAGGTAAGATAATTCTGCCAGTATTGTGAAAAATGCCAATTCTGCTTGCTTTTTGCTACTTTGTGTTTCCTTCTTTGAAATTAAATCTTAACAATAAATTATGAATGACCAATAGACACCTGAAAGAGGATTCACCTTCACTAAGAATAAAATAAATGTAATGAAACTTTGCTATAACTTTATAGAATAAGGTGCAAATTTCACCTTTCAGTTTGGTAAGATTAAAAAATTGATAAGCCATGTTAGAAAATGAAGAAATCCTTGATGTTAGCTATATAAATAGAAACAATATTTTACAGAGGACAATTTGCCAATAAGTTTCTAAATTAAACCTTAGAAACAAACTTTCTACTTCTAGGGGGAGTTCCTACTGTTCAAGTATACAAATATATATAAAAAGGATATTCACCGAAGTCATATACAAACTGTGTAACTTTGAATGATTAAGTTTTAAAAGTCTTGCTTAACTCCTCTTTAAATTGGAGATATTAATAGCATTTACCTTACTGAGTGCTGTATGGAATAATGCACTAAGTAATTAATTTGCATTTGACAGTACTAAATTTTTAAAGTAATAACCTTAAAAAATAAAAATTTTGTTTCCTTTGATCTACCTTACTTCATTTATTTTTTTAAAGAAAAAGAAACTTTTTTTTGGTAGAATGATTTGAGTTCCTCCAGGTATATTCCCAACAGAGGGATTGCTGGGTCATACGGAAGGTCAATTTCTAGTTATTTCAGAAATTGCCACACTGTCTTCCAAAAGAGATTGCACTAGTTTGCATTCCCACCAGCCATGTAGAAGCATTCCTTTTCCTCCCCACATCCTCGCCAGCATCTGCTGTTGTTTGTTTTATTAAAGATGGCCATTCTTACTGGGGCTAGGTGGTATCTCAATGTGGTTTTGATTTGCATTTCTCTGATGATTAGCGAGGCTGAGCATTTTTCATGGGATTGGCAGTAGTAGGAAACTGCCAGGGGAGGGAGGGTTGGGTTTGGCAGCTGAGGGAACTGCCAGGGGAGGGAGGAGCACACCTCATCAACAAGGGTACCTGCATAATGAACATTTGTATACCTAACCCTGAATTGTATCCCACATCTTTAAAATAAATAAAATAAAATAAATGAAATCTTATCCTGGATTATGGCATTGACTATGAATATACATGGCATAGTAAACTATGTGCATATTCAAGAAGGTAAAGGACAACAAAGGTTATTCAAGAAAAAATCAAGGTAATTACATAATTGTTTTGAAATTATTATCCTTAGCTAAAAAGAGCAATAGCATGTGATGCTAGTCTGAGGTTGGACGGACAGTTGCAAGGCAGATGCACTAAATATGTATGCTTTGTTAATGTTGCAATGGCCTTTGTGTAAGATTGTGACTTTTGACATTTTTTTTGTGATTGTTTCTGTTGTCAGTCTTACAAACATGAAAATTCTCTTTTCGTAGACTTCTCTGTCTCTATCAGAGTTAAGTGACACCACTTTGATTTTGACAAAGTATATTTTTTCATATTTCTTTCTATTTGTCAAGATCTTTCTCTGAATGCGTGACTGATTTGTCATACTCTAGTTATATTTTGATTTTCTTCAGTGTTAGGATAGACTTGTCCCAGTTACTCATCCTGTTCCACACTGGGAGAGTGAAGAGTTGGAGTCAGTGTCTAAATCCTTTTAGCCACATTTGAGGAACAAGAGAGGTTTGATGAGTGTGGCCCTTAAGCTAAGTCTACCTGGAGTCCTTATTAACCTTAATTTTGTCTGTTCTGTAGTCTTTAACTGTCGTCTCAAAGTGTTGGGCCAGCATTCGTTTGTTAGGAGTTACACTTCTGCAAACATTTGATAAATAAGAGACACAAAGTTTAAAAAGGGAAGATGCAAAGTAAAATTAATAGTAATATGACAGTCCCAGCTTACATAATGGTTTTACACCATGAACCCAGGCTTAAAGATGGCTAATGGAATAAATCAGATTACCACAGGGAATTAGATGATACCTGTTGTAACCATATGGCTTGTTTTCTTTTTTTGTGTGAATGGGTCTCAAGTTTCCCAGAGCAGTTTATCTAGGTACAACCTGTAGTATTAGCAATAGCACAGATATTTTCTCTTTTAACAAATGGATACTAAAAATTTTCTTAAGTTAGCTTCTGTTAAATTACCAAGGGAAGCTGACTGTGAATTTTTCACACTGAAATTTTAATTTTATCATTTTTCTGCCAATTAAAAAAAAGTAGGCATTAAGAGATGTAAACGTTTTGTTAGAATATGCAGTCTTATTCCAGTGCTTTCGGAAAAATTTTCTGCAGAGTGAAAACATCAACTTCTCCTCCTGAGTTGTAATTTGAATGTCTCTGGTAATGACATCAAGTGGTTTGGTAAATTTCTTGTGTGGCCCACACATCAGATATAAAGCTTGTTCATTAAAACTCAACAAGTTTCAGCTTATAGGACTTCTGGCACAGTGAAGTTTTTTGTTTCTATCTAGAGAGTTGTAGCCAAATACTAGAGGAAATATGGAGAATTCAGGATCTAATATAGTCTACAGATAGATAACAAGAACTTTAAAGAATACACATTCTCATATGTAACATTTCAGTCAAAGCCTTGTTCTAACTATATGCTGCTACAAAGAGAAAACAGATTTTAAAAATTATGATACATAATATTTGTACATATTTATGGTGGTACATATGATATTTTATTATATGTATAGGATCTAGAATAAGTAATGATCAAGTCCGGGTATTTAGAATACCCATCACCTCTAGCATGGATCATTTCTACATGTAGGGAACATTTCAAGACCTGTCTTCTAGCTATATTGAAATACACAATATGGTGTTGTTAGCTATAGCCACCATACTTTGTTGGTGAACATTAGAACTTGTATTCCCTCTAAATATATGATTATACACATGGACTAACTTCTCTTCACCTCACCATCAACACTCTTTTTAGTCTCAGATAACTATCATTTTATTGTATGCTTCCATGAGATCAACTTTTTCAGCTCCCACATATGATTAAAACAAATGCTATATTTGTCTTTCTGTACAAGGCTTTTTTCACTTAATAACCTCCAATTACATATCTATGCTGCTACAAGTTACATGGTTTCATTCTTTTTAATGACTGAATAGTATTTCATTGTGTTATATGTACTTTTAAAAATTCATTCATTGGTTGATAGGCACATAGACTGATTCTATATCTTTACTATTGTGAATAATGTTGCAAAAAACATGGAGATGGAGGTATCCCTTTGATAAACTAAATTATTTTTCCTTGTATAAATATCCAGTAGTGAAATTAGTGGATCATATGGTCATTCTATTATTAGTTTTTTGAGAAAACTCCATAATGTTTTCAATATTGGTAGTATTAATTTGCATTTTTAACATCATTATATAAATGTTTCAATTTTTCCACTTCCTCATGAACATATGTTATTTTTTGCCTTTTGGTAATAGCCATTCTAACTTGAGTAAGATAATAACTTATTGTGATTTTATTTGCATCTTTCTGATGATTAGTGATGTTATGGATTTTTTGGGGGGGGGCTAAGCTAATTTTATTTAACTTTTATCTTTCTCCAATAACAATTAGTCTTGGCTTATTGTAATTTTTACTTTATACACTTTTTAATCATTTAATTTTTTTACTCTTTTATAATAACACATACCTTAAAACACAAACACATTGTATAGCTGTACAAACATATTTTCCTTTTTAATATCCTTATTCTGAATGCTGTTCTCTGTTTCCAATTTTTCTTTTTCTTTTTTTTTTTTTTTTTTTTTGGCTTCCTCAGATTTTTTTTTTTCTAATACAAATGTTTTATTTTAAAATTGTGGGGGACTGTGAATGGTTAGGTATACAAATATGCATTGTGTAGGTACCCCAGACAGATATTGACTACTGTTAATACCAGTTCCCTTCCCCTCCCTGCTCTCCCCAATAGTTTCCCGCCACTGTCAATCCTTTTCTTATAGACATGTTTGCATGTCTTCTTTTGAGAAATGTCTATTCAGATCTTTTGCTCCTTTTTAAATAAGATTATTATTTTTATCTTCCTGTTGAGTTTCTTGTATAATCTGGTTATTAGTCCCTTGTCAGACGACTAGTTTGCAAATATTCTCTTCCATTTAACAAGTTGTCTCTTCATTTGTTGATTGTTTTCTTTGCTACGTAGAAGCTTAATAAAATCCCATAGAAGTTTAACATACTCCCATTTGCTTTTTTTTTTTTTTGCCTGTGCTTTTGAGATCTTAGCCACACAACCTTTGCCTAAAACAACGTATCCCTTATGTTTTCTTATAGTTTTTTTGATAGTTTCAAGTCCAATGTTTAAGTTTTTAAAAATTTATTTTTAATTGATTTTTGTATATGGAGAGAGGTCGTTGTCCACTTAAGTCATTCTGCATATGGATATCGAGTTTTCCCAGCACTGTTTACTGAATAAGGTGTCCTTTGCCCAGTGTATGTACTTGGAATTTTTGTCAGAAATCAGTTGGCTATAAATATGTGGATTCATTTCTGGGTTCTTGATTCTGTTCCATTGGTCTATGTGTCTATATTTATACCAATTTTATGTTGTGTTTGTTACTACAGGTGTGTAATGTGTTTTGAAGTTAGGTAGTGTGGTGCTTCCTGTTTTGTTCTTTTTGTTTAGGGCTGCTTTAGCTATTCAGGCTGTTAGCTGTTTTTTCATATAAATTTTAGGATTTTTTTTCATTTGTGTAGAATATGGTATTTTGATAGGGATTAAATTAAATCTGTAGATTGCATTGAGTAGTATGCTTATTTAAACAACATTAATTGTTTTGATCCATGAGCATGGGATGTCTTTCCATTTGCTTGTGTCATCTTCAGTTTGTTTCATCAGTGTTTTCTAGTTTACCCTGTAGAGATCTTTCACCTTTTTGGTAAAAATTTTTCATAGGTATTTTTGTTGTTATTGCTACTGTAAATGGGACTGCTTTATTTATTTCAATTAGTTTTATATTGTTGTAGAGAAGTGCCACTGATTTTTGTATGTTAATTTTGTATCCTGAAATTTCAATGAATTTATTTATCTGACCTATGAGTTATTTGGTGGAGTCATTTGGTTTTTCTAAATATATGATTGTGCCATCTGCGAAGAGGGGCAGTTTGACTTTTTCTTTTTCAAGTTGGGTGCTTGTTATTTCTTTCTCTTGCCTGATTGCTGTAGCCAGGACATACAATTCTATGTTGAAAAGAAGGCAAAAGTGGGCATCCTTATCTTGCTTCAGTTCTTATGCTATAGGTTTCACCTTTTGCCCATTCAGTATGATGTTAACTATGTCTTTGTGATATCTGACCTTAATTATCTTGAAAATTTTTATCTTTAAATATCTTCTTTCTATGCCTAATTTATTGAGAGTTTTTACCATAAAGGGATGTTGAATCTTATCAAATACATTTTCTACGTCCACTGAGGTGATCATATTTTTATTTATTTTGTTCTGCTGATGTGCTGTATCACATTTGTTGATTTGTGTATGTAGAGCCATTCTTGTATCATTGGGATAAATCCCACTTGATCATGGTGTATTATCTTTAAATGTGCTAGTACATTTATTTAGAGTTTTCTATTTTTTGTGTCTTTGTCTGTTTTTGGAATCAGAGTAATGTTGTCTCATAGAATGAGCTGAGGAGGTTTTCCTCATTTTTAATGATTTTAGAATACTTTGAGGAAAACTGGTGTTAGTTCTTTACAAGTTTGGTAGGATTTGTCAGTGAAGCCATCTGTCTTAGAATTTTCTTTCTTGGGTGATTTGTAAATTATTAATTCAATCTCATTACTTGTTATTGGTGTGTTCAGTTTTTCTATTTCTTCATGATAGATTTTATGTTTCCAGTAATGAATTCATTTCCTCTAGGTTTTTCAGTCTGTCAGTGTATAGTTTTTCATTATAGTCTGTGGGGATCTTTTTTATTTCTGTGATATCATTTGTAATGTCCTCTTTTTGTTTCCTTGGGTCTTCTTTCTTTTTTCTTGATTAATGCAGCTAGTGGTTGATTAATTTTGCTTGTCTTTAAAGCAAAAAAGCAACTTTTTGTTTTGTTGATTGTGTTTTTCCCCCTAAACTTCTCTTTTGTTTAGTTCTGTTCTAATCTTTATTATTTCTTTCCTCCTACTAAATTTGGGTTTTAGTAGTTCTTGCTTTTCTAGTTCCTTGAGGTGCATTATTAAGTTGTTTATTTCTAGAGTCTTAAGATGCATTGTTAGATCCTTTATGTCTATCTTTTTATATAGGTGTTTATTATTATAAAC